>SKCR01025586.1:0-37355 GCA_019454045.1 Zanthoxylum bungeanum
AATGTCTTTTGGAAGAACTCGATTCAGTATTCTCACGTAATCGATTTCCCCTTCTGAGAATATTAAGCAGGTGTGAGTTAAAAGACAAATACAAACTCATAGACTTTTACATTCCAACTTTTGAAATATAAGTGTGATTTTATGCAAAATCCAGTAGACAGCCTATATAGTGCAACGCGCACCGCCACTTCCTTATTAAATAAATAAATAAATAACTATATAGCGCAAAATATTTTTAAAAAGATAAACCATGCTATTCTATCTTGAAGTATTGTGCTCTTTTGCCTGTGGATTACATTTTCCTTCTGTGCTTTTCTTTTCGCAATTTCCCATTCAAGGATAATCCCATCATGACTGAATACTACTGAGTAAAATGTTTACAAAAGAATGCAGTTTCACCCAGCAGAGTTCATTTAAAGTACATATTAAGTTCAATAGTCTATATTAAAGTTTTCCAAGAAAGACAAATGACAAACCAATTTGTTCTTCTCGAACAGTTTCACCCGTACTTGTGGTGTTTGTACTACATTCCTTGATGTTTGAACGTAAATTTAAAGCAATTACCTGCAGCAAACAGTTGCTGCGAACTTAAATTTTGAGTGGTAAAAAGATGACTACTGAATTGCCAATAGTTAGAAGTGAAACAGGTGAAGCAGAAGGACATCAAAATTTATAAAGATGATTATAACTCATTCAGTGACATGATGGTCACCAACAAAACATACATGACTCAGGAGCATGCTTTTGTTGATTGTACTAAGTTTTACAAACCCTAACTTACTTGCCCAACAGAGGAAACCCCCTTATCAGTTCTGCCACATCTTGAGTAATGTGATTCCTTCCTGTCAGCAACTAAAAGCCTTGTCTTCTCAAGAGCATTGAAAATTTCAGACTGC
The DNA here is from genome assembly GCA_019454045.1 of Zanthoxylum bungeanum. Taxonomy (NCBI): domain Eukaryota; kingdom Viridiplantae; phylum Streptophyta; class Magnoliopsida; order Sapindales; family Rutaceae; genus Zanthoxylum; species Zanthoxylum bungeanum. The sequence continues at coordinate 897 of SKCR01025586.1, forward strand.
AGGAAAGATGGAATAGAAACAGGAAATCACATCCTTCAAAATGTATTTATTTAATTAAACTAGATCATGCAATTTCTGTTCCTTACCAAAAATAAATAAATAAATACAGCTAGATTGCGCGTGCTCAAAGAATTCAAAAGCTTTCAACCAAATGGATTCTTATGTATGTTTAAATATCCTTCGTAGGATAACTAAGAAGGTAAACGAAAATGATAGCCATTCTAGGAGGCTTGATTATTGATAATTAGCAATATCCAAAACTTAATCTTTAATACATTATGGTCCCCATGAACTACAGCCTTGGTTGTAGTGTTCGAGGAGCATCATGAAATAAATCAGCAAGAAAGCCAATATGCAAATTAACTGTAACTTTACATGTCAATGACACATGCATCATGCATGAGTTGTCATACTGAAATAAAGAAATAAGAATAGGTGGAATCAGTTGTCGAATACAATGGTAAATACAATTTTCCCATTCCTAGCAACTTATCCTTTTGTACAAACGGTTTAAACATCCAACTGAATTCTAATGATACAGTTACTGTTGGTATTGAATCCTAGTGAAAAACATAAGCTTCGTCTAATCCTCCTTAAATATGTTGACAGAATACTTAGCAATATATATAATAGGGAAAGGCAACATATCTAGAAGATTGTGAGAAGACAGAACAGTGAAAATCTTATTATTCTTTGCAGACTATATGTCACTATTACCAATATGGCGATTGGAAGCAGCTTATCGAAAAATTTCCAGCACCAGATGCTTTGCATCTTCCAAGAAGAGAATATGATTGAAATTATAAAAAAAAAAAAAATATATATATATATATATATATATATATGTTCCCTGGACGGCTGGGCATATATAACTAATAGGTTACACTTGGTTAAATCTCTTTTGCACTACTAGTTTGTATTTTTTTATTTTTGGTCTAATTAATTTGAAAGGGAATAAAAATTGAAATAATGCACCTCAATAGTCGGTTCCAGGTTCCCGTCTGAAGCGAAACCATAAAACCTGAGATATAACAAAAATAAGAGCCAAGTGTTCGTCTTAGATGGTGAATGAATTTTACATAGGTGATAAAAATAAAGAGAAGATAAATCATTAGCATTAATGGACCATACAGTTTGTTGATGGTGTTTTCAGGACCTATGTTATTTAAGGAGTACGGCAGGGGTAAAAAGGGTAATTCCCTTCTTGGTCAAGATCATTAATGCCGACTCGACCACTAAGAGCCAAACAGTAAGTGACCGAGCACTTTATGATCGGTAACCGAGCACTTGGGTTCAGATGACCGGGCAATTATCAGATCGGTAGCAGCATTCTCATTTCAAATGACCATTGTGGCCGACCTCATGAAGACCGAGCACATGGCGAAGCGTGCTCAGGAAGATAAGGCATCCTATTTTTACGGATAAGATGACAAGTTATCCTACCTTCATGGGGTAAACTGATAAGTCAGTGTCCTAACAAGATAAAGGAAGTGAAAGTAGTTTTTGACTAGGAATCCTTATGGGAAAATGAAATTGTTTCAACTAGGAAATTCTTGTAGGAGAAGGAATATGATTTCTACACTATTATAAATAAGGGGGGAAAGCATAGGTAAAAGGGGGTAACAAGTTGAAAGTTGAGATCAGAATCAATATCAAGATCATTACGATCAAGCTTGTAAACATAAGAGATATCAGAGAAGCGTATCTCAGTAATAAAAGTATCATTCTGTTTGTGTCCGTGGACGTAGGTTGGACCTGATCCGCCGAACCACGTTAAATCTCCTTGTTGATTGGTGCATTTGTCTGTCTTCTGCTAAATTTGCCTTTGGTTCCCACATAACCAAACAAATTCACTATTGAGGGAGGACTGTCTCGGGAGTAATATTTCCAAATTACCCTGAGACCAAAATCCACCGTCAACACAGTTAAAGCACAAACAAGAAATTCTACCCATAAGGGTCAAAGCCTATCCAGACCAGAGGGTTTAGCCAAAGCTTTACTTTAGATTTAGACTTTAATAGCACATTCACATAAGAATTGCAACAAGTTGTGAATGAGAAGAACCCAAGCAATACTTCTTATCTAATTTCTTCCATAAGTTTATCAAGGGACAAGGCATTTTTTCCCCTGAATGGCGTGTATATACTAACCAATTAGGCGGTTCCGGCTTAGTGTGTTCTTAGTGTTTTCATATACCGTTAACATAATTTAATCCATCTGCCACCCTCAGGACCAAACAAATCATATTTTCTTTAGTTAGGGAGGAATGGCCAAAAAGGTTGTTGATCAAGCCTTATTTGAGTCCGCGAAGATTCTTGTGGTGTCCCAAACAATCTTGTCCAATACTATGGAATATGAACTGATATTTCCTATTTCCATTTCGTTCCAGGAGGAAATGAGAAGGGAAGAGAACGACTGATATCATAAAGGAATGAGTTTAAAAATTATGGCTACATTATGTACCTTTGACCAAAATACATGACTTTCAGAGCAACATATCTCTTCAAATGATGATTTAAAGTTCCTGTAAAAACAAAAATTGCTAGTCAGATTCAGCGACATGATAAGCCTAGATGGATAATATGTGATAGTAGGATAATATAGAGCCATTACTAATCTACATTACTTGAACCTATATGAATTCTAGCAGCAATCTGATTTTTAAAAGAGGTTTATCAGCTTATGACACTTAATTCATAGATGGAGACCAGAAACACACCGGGCATTTTCTCTTTCACTTTCTTTTTCCCAGTCTTACAACCTCCACTTTCCGTTTTCCTGTTTTCCTCAACCAAAATCATACTACCTTCAACATCATCATGAACCTTCTCTGCTATCTGTATTAGAATTTTATATCAAGTTCCATTAAGTCATGCTAAGTTCAGATGCTACACAATATGAAATATTTAGTGGGTATGTTTACGAGTGCTGTGCTTCTTCGTAATTTTTAAAACACAGCTGTTAAAGTGCTTGGTAAACACAGACTTTTACTCAGCAGCTAATATTTACCAAACTCCTTCCTACTTACATGGATCCGCGCTAGTGATTCCATTCCACAAGTAGCTGTGGATTCAAAGGCTACGATACCTCAATCCCAAACATACCCATTGTCTATTTTCATTTTCTTTATTGAGCTAAAATTTTACAGAACATGTACTCAAATAATAGCAAAAGGCAAAAAGATAAATAATTAAAACTCATTAACAAACCTTTTCACATGAACATTTTGAGAGTTTTGATAATAGCTTCGCATTATCAGCCTCCAATTCCTGTTATATAAGCATTGCAATTGAAAATTGGTAAATGAAACCACATCAACTTAAGAACTTACTACCAGTTTAAATCAATTTTTAAAAAAAAAAAAAAAAAAAAAATATTCTAGGAAGAATGAAAATGGAAAGAGTGATACCTTAACTCTGTTTTGAAGAGACTCTATTTGCGACTGCAAGCTGGAGCTGAGTTTTTGTTTGGCTTCGGACATGTTCGATTGCTTTAACTGTACTAACTAGACCAATGTAAGACGAGTCGACTCAGTGTAGCCTCCGATTTGATATGAACTTCGAAGGAACTGTTCTAAATAAAACTGCCCGATTTTTTTTTTCACGCGCACGATCATCCTAAAAATGTATCGGAAATTACCAAAAACACCCTTCCCTATAGGCGTGCGTTTACCATTTTATAATAGTATTTTCTTCAAAATATTATTATATACTACAATTTAAATTGTATAATTAAGGGACTAAATAGAACACAGAGGTTGAGCAATGAGCATAGCTTAAGGGAATATCTATCAATATTTAAAATATTTATAAGGGAAGACTGAAACTCAGGACCGATCAATAAAATTTTGGTGTAAGGGTCAATATGTACCACAAAAAAAAATAAAAAATATTTGTAGTATCTTAAATTTGAAAAAGAAAGTGAGCCATCGAAATTAGATAGAGAATATGATATCTTTGACTCAAAAAATTATATCAGGTTTCGAGTGTATACGTCATCTCTCTCACAACAATTGGGTCTCACAACTGTGTGGGACCCAGCTGCTGTGAGTAGGGATGGCAAAAATCCCCGCGGAGATGGGGCCCGAGATGTTATGGGCGGGTTTTTAACGATCATTTTTAAAAACGGGCCGGGTGCGGGTATAATTTTTAATACCCGTTAGGTATACGGGGCAGGTATGGGTATAAGACTCTCTAACCCGTACCCCGCTCAATAAACCTGTTTGAATTTAGATTTTTAATATTAATTTTTTTGTCAATAAATTTAATTACAGTATGATCCTTAACCCACACGCGTACCAACATTGAAAGTGAAGTTAAACCTCAGCTGCTGCTTTTGCTTCTGATGTGTATAGATAATACGTCAGGTCGCCATGCCAACACCTACAAGCAAGAATGCCTGGTTCATTCTTCATTAGCCCGTTCTCTGGTGAGCGTGGTTCTCACTTCTTGTGCTAACAACTTTTTAAACTTACATTTATTAATTTAGTATTTTATTTCATATTTTATTTGTTCTAATAACTTTTTAATTGATTTTTTCTTTTTTTTTTTTAAAAAAAAAAGATAAACAAAAATTAATTAATAAATAAAATGGGATATGTGATAGGGGATGGGGACGGGTATATCTTTTTCTATACGGGGAATCCCCGACCCGTACCCGCACGAGTGACGGACCGGGATCGGGGATATTATATATCACACGAGTACGGGTACGGGTATTGATATCTCCGTCTTATACCCGGCCCGTTGACATCCCTAGCTGTGAGAGAGATGACATATACACCTGAAACATGATATGTGACCTCCCTTGACTCATTGTTAATTAAAGTTTAGGAATGATATAAGAATATTTATGTTTTGATGATTTGATAAATAGTAGGGGTTAAATTTGGTTATAACCATGTCCCGTTTCAAGTAAGTACCAACATGAAAACTTCACAAGTAAATTAATGGAGTTAGTTTTTTTTTTTTTGAAATCGTTGGAAACTCCACCACCTTAAAATTATGAATAATCTCCCACCGTCAAAATTGTGGATTTTTTTTTTTTTTTTTTTTTTTTTGCTGAAACTCCTAATCAATTGTCAGGAGTAATTTCAGGGACAATTGACATATGCAGCCGATTGGGGCCCTAAATTTATGTCAAAATTAGAGGTATAGATTTAAGAAAATTTAATACTCTTTGAAATAAGGAAGTCAAACTTTTTTTTTCTTTTATCCGTAGAGAAACACATCTTTTAAAAATTATTTAAAACCCCAAAAATTCAAGACCACGCCTATCAATTATCATGGATTGGGGGATGGAGAAACGAAAGAGTATGTTTTAACACTTAGCTAATATGTATTATACAAATCATATATTTAAAAAAAAAAAATGTTGTCATAAATTGTTACTAAATATTACTACAATACAGTATGCACTCTCTCTTGTGTATTTTTTTTTAATGCTCTTCATATTGTTTTTGTTTAAGTAGTTTAGAGCCGCACAAGTTTATTTTGATTTTATATTTTCAAGTGATATCATTCGTTCATTAAAAATGCAGATATAATGCATAGATGATTAGGATAACAGTTGTTTCATATTGGTGATATCAATTCGAGATGATTAAGATAACACTTATTTCATATTAGTGGTTATAAGTAGACCTTGAATTGTAATTTATCTTTGGTGTTGGGTTTGGTATTTATCATTATTAATTAATTATCAGTTATTAATAATGATAAATTTAATAATTATATCATTAAATTCATTGAATTTTCAAATATTAAATTAAGAATTAGTAATTAATATGAAACAATATTTCATTAAATTATCAAATTTTCAAGTGTTATTAATAGTTAATTAGCAAATAATAAAGAATAAATTAAGAATTAGTAATTAATAATTTAATAAACCAATAAGAACTCATCATTTCCCTTAAATTAAAGGGAGAACTCTATTAGGTTTTGTTATAATAATATATAGATATAGATATAGATAGATATAGGTGTATAGATAGATATAGATATAGATTGATAGATGTAGATAGTACAATTTTAGAGGGTAGATAAAACTCTTAGAAAACTTTAAATATAAGCATACAATTATTAAAAATTAGGGACTCTAATAAAATTCACCAAAATAAATACATGATCCACGAATTTCGGAGCAAATTTTATTCCCGTTTCCAAAGGCAGAAAAACAAGAGACTCTCTTTCAACTAAAATGAATTTCATTCACTAACTTCATAAACAAAAATCAAGGCATGGGAGCGCTCCATGTGCTAAACTCCAACGGTCCAGATTTATTTTAAAGCGGACTCTAATAATAAAATTACTGAAACCCCCGCCCCAAAAACCAAACCCATAAAATAAATTTTAACTGCCGGCGACATTCATTTCAGTAACCAATTAATAAAAAAGATTTTATTTTGTACATAATAAAGATTATAAATAGCTTCCATGTGTATAAAGTGTATAAAGATGGTTAGTTAATTAGGCACATGATTTAGATCTTATTTGTCTTATTAGAGTAGGATTTCACTTATTATTTTAGGATTACTTATATATGATAATTTTCTCTTTCTTATTGGAGTTGTATTTATTTGTATATTTAAGTAAACCTTTATTGAAAGTAATAAACAAATTATTCAACATATTTTTCTTCATATTTTTGTGGCTCCCTCTTTCTATAAACAAAACGCACACACAAAAAGGCTGCTTTAGCCTAGAATGTGCAAATTCGCTGTTAAAAATCGCATGACAAGTTAAAATCGTGACACTTGGTTATGTTAAGAAAATATGAATAGATGAGAAAACTCTATGCTACAAACAAGCTAATTTCAAAATCTCCCTTATCGGAACCGGGCCGGACGGTTCCGATTTTTTTTATTAATTTAAAAAAAAAAGGAAAATTCAATTTAAAAAATAGAAATGAGATATTATTAATATTACCAAATATAAATAATGAAAAAATTATTACATTAAATTAAAAACATAAATTAAAAAAAAAATAGTTTGAACTTAAATTTATAAAAATTTAAGCTGCATATGTATCATCTTAGGGTGAGATGAATCAAAGCTCACGTGGTTCTATTATATTTTTTATATAGTTAATTCTATTATAATTATTTACTCATCATTGTTTTATGTTCCGCTTGTAGATGCATTGTTGAACAAGTCTTCAAAATCATCGGTGTATATTATTGTTGTCTTAGATCAGTTCTGGTACAATCATCGACACATGCAGTAGCTTCTAAGGTGCTTGGATGTAATGAAGACCGTATTGCTTCCAAAATATTGATGTTGTCAACCTGTGTTGTCAACACCTCTTTAGCAATAATCGATAAAACATTATAGACAATTCAATGTTGGTTCCACCAGTCAAGCACTTGAAAATTTTTACCTATAATATTTTCAGCAGGAAAACTCGAAATTTGTTGATAAATAATTATCTAATTCCGGATTGTTAGTCGTGGTTTCCTTATATTTTTTATTTCGTTATAGTAACCAATAATCATCTATGCTAAGTCTTGAATCCGGTACGAGTTGGCTACTAGATTGAGCTACTAGTGCAAGTTGTATATGGTGACATAATCATTAAATCATTCTATTAAATCATTTTTTAATGTATCTATTATTTTTTTAACATTAATTTCATCATCTTATGGCAAAATATATTAAAAAAATCATTAAAAAAATCTAATATTTCACTCTTTTTTCTATTAGTTGACCATTAGTTAATTTGGGTGTTAAAATATAATAGCATGTCCCACAAATTAATATTTTACTACTTTTCTATATTGTTTTAAAACCCAGACCAGACCGGCCGGTTGAATTGATTGAATCGGGAACCGGTCATGAGTCTGGTCCGGCTAAGTATGGGTGTTCATGGTTTCGGTTCAAACCGCAACCCGACCTGAACTGCACGATTTGGAAAAATATTGAAAATGATTTCGGGTCAGTCTGAAACGAACCGTAAATTTTGGGTCGGTGTGCGGTTTTGACTCAAATCGTGACCCGAGCCGCCCAAACCGTAAATTTTGAATCGACCTGCGACCATAACCGCCTAAACCGCCAACCTGCGTTCAAATTAGACATTATTTTATATTTTTTCTTCTTTAACCATGAAATTTAAGATATTTAATAATTATATTATATTATGCAATGTATAAATGAAAATTATGTATTTTTTCTCTTCAATTATTATATGAAAACACACAAAATTTTCTTTAAAAAATTTATAATCCAAACCATTGACCATAACCGCCCAAACTGCTGAACCGCCGACCTGAACCGCCGCGGTTTTCCTTATCAAATTTGCGGTTTCGGTTTCTAATTTCTCAAGCCGCCAACCCGCGCGGTTTGAAGTGTAAAACGACATGAACCGCACCGCGTACACCCTTACGGCTAAACATTAAAAACTAGTCTTCAAAAAATTGATCAAAATCAACGAACCGGTTCAAATTTATTTTTTATTTTTAACCAAAAACTAAATTTATTTATTTGTTATAATTTTTTATTAAATAAAATTATTTATGACATCAGCCGGTTCTGACGGTTTTTTCATAATGGTTAAACGATCGAATAAGTGACCAATTAAGCTTTTTAAATCACTAGTCTAATACTGAAAACAATACTTTTCTGTCAAAAACTAGCATTTTACTACTTTTCTGTAAAAATCTCAGTTGACGTACCGTTACATTTTAATACTAAAATCAACTAACCATTATATTTTAATAGTAAAATCAACTAACGATCAACTAATAGAAAAAATCAACTAACGATCAACTAATAGAAAAAATAGTTGTTGATGATGTTTTCAGGTCCTATGTTATTTAAGGAGCACAGCGGGGGTAAAAAGGGTAATTCCCTTATTGATCGAAGATCATTAATGCCGACCCGACCACATGAGTGTTATAAAGCCAACAGGTAGAGACCGAACATTTGATGATTGGTGACCGACCACTTTGGCTCGGGTGACCGAGCATTATCAGATCGGCAGAAGCATTCTCAGTTCAAAGGACTACCATGACCGACCTCATGAATACTGACCAGATAGCGAGGCGTGCTCAGGAAAATAAGGCATCCTATTTTTACGGACAAGATAATAAGTTATCATACTTCCATGGGGTAAACTAATAAGTCAGTAGGATAAATGAAGTGAATGTAGTTTTAAACTAGGAATCCTTATGGAAGAAGGAGATTAATTCGACTAGGAAACCCTTGTAAAAGAATGAGTCTGACTTCTGCACTATTATAAATAGGAGGGTAGAGTATGCTCAAAAGATATCAGAATCAAGGTCAAGATCATTATGATCAGACTTGTAAACACAAGAGATATAAGAGAAGTATATCTCGGTAATAAAAGTATCGTTCGTTTTGTGCCCGTGGACGTAGGAGGGATCTGATCCGCCGAACCACGTTAAATCTCCTTGTTGATTGGTGTATTTATATGTCTTTTGCTAAATTTGCTTTTGGTTCCCCCCATAACCAAACAAATTCACTATTGAGGGAGGGTTGTTCAGGGGGTAATATTCCCATATTTCCCTGAGACCAAAATCAGCCGTCAACAGTTGGCGCCGTCTGTGGGGAATTTCGCGACAAAAAGCAATTCACGAAAAAGACAATGTCAGAAGACGGAAATCATCAGTCTGTGGGACACATAAACTGGACGACGCATGCTGTTCTAGGCTCGCGGCCTAGTCGGGAGTACGGAGTAGCCACAGGGGACTAAACCGGAGAATAATGGAGTCGCCACCCGGTGTGAACCGGGAAAATGAGATTTAAGGCCGCACTCACCCCTCGCAATAGAAGACCTCAAACCGTTGGGTTCGGAATGGTCCTTTACTTATGTCACTTGTAATGAAAGAATTTGTGTAATAATTTAATCAAGCTTAAATAACACTTATTTCCAAGAGTATCATGCTTCTAAATCCATATGCACAAAAATAAAACTTACACCTAAATTTGCATATATTTCACATCTAAGATTGCATGCTTGAAAGTACATCAAAGTAGCAACGAACATACAACTTCATTGGCATATTGTATTCATGGAAACACAAGCACACACTAACCACACAAGCACACGTAAAAGCGAATCAAATAATGGTGAACATGTGATTTCATAGACATATCATACTTATACGTGCGGAAGCATAAACAAATAGCCATTTCATGTCCATGTGTAAATGAAAGAGTCAACTAAATACATAATGCAAAAAGACACTTAAGGATGCAATTAGGCATTAAAGTAAGCATGCTATGACGTGGTGCAAAAGAAGATAACTAATATGGACACAAACACACATGTGAGCACTTTTCCAAGTGGTACGTGGAATTGTATCCCAAGTACAGACCGCACTACCGTCCATTCGGAATCGGCTACGGAATTTATGTCTGGGTTTCCATCCGATATACCACAAGAAATAATACTCAAATGCTATCATGACATGGATATATGAATTGTAATACGTTAAGCCAAGACTAAGGTAAGTGATGCAACCAATGGAATAAATATGCTTTTCATTACGATGCGTACAAAGATAAAGATGACCATATGGGATTTCGTATACCCGATTGAACACATCTTATATTCAACCGAATATACATCAACCGGCACGGCAAAGCATCGTGGTAAAAATTTTTTAACCCCTCTAAATAGGGGACCTTTAATCCGACTTATTAAGCTCATGCGCTCGATTGCATCATGCGTACAAAGAATAAAGACAATAACATCAAACTTAGTATACCCGATTGAACATATCTTACATTCAACCGAACACACATCAATCGGCGCGGCAAAACATCGTGGAAAAGGGTTTTAACTCCTCCAAATAGGGGACATTTAATCCGACTTACTAAGCCGATGCGCTCGATTGCATCATGCATACAAAGAATAAAGACAATAACTCAAACTTAGTATGCCCGATTGAACATATCTTACATTCAACCGAACACACATCAACCGGCGCGGCAAAGCATCGTGGTAAAGGGTTTTAACCCCTCCAAATAGGGGACCTTTAATCCGACTTACTAAGCCCATGCGCTCGATCGCATCATGCATAAACAAGTAACATGCGGAATTTGAATGATGAATAATAAATAAATAAAAGCAACATAAAACAAAAGAAAGTGCCGTTTACTCAAGCGGTACGTGGAGTTGTATCCCGAGTACAGATCATACTACCGTCCATTCGGAATCGGCTATGAAATTTATGTCCGGGTTTCCATCCGATATACCGCGAGAGTTGACACATCTTTCATTTTATTCCAAAGCCACAACATACAATATTTCGTAATCCATGCATATTTATCTACTCAAGGGCCACAACATGCATTTTAACATAACAATCATGCTAACAATACTCAATAAATAATGAGAATAAAACAAAAAACGAATGTGGAAAATACCCTCAGGTCTTACCTTTTATGTCGACTTTCGGACTCGCGTTTCACGGCCGTCGGAAGGGCTATCGCTCCGCAACTCTTCCGGTTCACTGGCTTAGCGTCTTAGCTCACTGTTTTGCTGTTTTGCTTGTTGTTTTACCTCCGTTTTGCTGCTGTTTTCTTTGTATTTTCTGGTCACTGTTTCAGGTCTATTAGCAGGGGTGAGCAAAACCGGTTTCGGTTCCGGTTCCGCATAGAACCGGAACCTACCCGGAAAAATTCGGTTCCGCACTAAGTGGAACCGGAACCTACCCAATTAAACAGGGTACCCTATTATTCGGTTCCAATCCGGTTCCGGTCCGGTTCCAAATTACCCTATTTTACTTTAGTTCCTACATTTTGGAAAATAAAAGCATTAATTCCTCTAATTTTGAGTTTATTTACATCCGATTTACTATCAAATAACTTGAATATACTAAAGAAAAATTATCTTTAGTTATTTCAAAATTAGAAAAAATATATCAATTAATAAAAAATATTTAACGGCGGATATTAAAACTTGTATTTCTAAAATTATGAAGACTAAAACATTATTATGACAATTATAAGATAATTGAGTGTCATTTTTTTTTATTTAAATATAATTGAATTTTAAAACATCCATTTTGAAATTAATCTATAAACATGACTTGTTAAAAAATATCTAAGCTTTGAAAATTCAACTTGGTAATGATTCTAATCCTACTGTTTCTGTATATACTCGTTGAATAAGAAAATTTACTCATGTCAATTTGAATCTTTACATGCCAGATGAGAAATATCCCAAAGATGAAAATATCCATAACTTTTCCTAAACAAAAATCAATTAAAAATAAAAATCATCATTAATTAATTACAACTTTTTTTCCTCACATTCTTAGAAGAAATGCAAGTAAATGAAGACTTGAGCTGGCAGCGAAAGAAATGAACCAATCACAAACTCCTATTATTACATAAAAAATCAAACAACACACAATTCACAAAGAAATTAAATAATGAACACCAAATGTTTAAAATTTATGTTAATATAAACCGGTTCCATGGTCCGGTTCCGGTTCCGACTATTTTGGAACCGGAACCTACCCGGATAAAATCGGTTCCTTCATATTTGGAACCGGAACCTACCCGATTACAACCGGTTCCGGTTCCAAACCGGAAAATCGGTCCAGTTCCAATCGATTCCGGGTAGAACCGGATCCGATGCTCACCCCTATCTATTAGGCTACTGTTTTTGCGGCTTTTTGGACTGGTTTGGGTGCTATTTTGGAAGGGTTTCGGGAGCAGTTTCTGATCACTATTTTGAGCAGTTTTAGGGCAGTTTTTTTTAGTGATAAGGGCTGCTGTTTTATTCACCTTTTTTGTTCGGTTCTTGTCTTCATGATAATCGGTAAGTTTGGCTGACTTTATTGCTTCGGTTGTAGGTTATTTTTCTGGTTCTTTGTTTTGTCGGTGGTAGCTTAGAAAGTGGCTTTTTGTGGCGTTAGTTGCTGTGTGAGTTGAGGGCAAGATGTCGAAGGCTGGTGGGGCATGTGGCAGGTTCGTGAGGTTGTGTTGAGCGAGTGATTCGGTGTTGAAGGCTGCTGAGATGCGTGGATGGATGTAGTTGGTAAGAGGCTAGGTGTGATTTGTGGAGGCGTGATGGTGCATTAATATGAAGGCAATTTAGGGGGCTATTTGCGGCGATGAAGGGGCTTGAATTTCTTGTGATTTCGTGAATACGTTAGTTTGTTTCTGGGTGTTTTGGTTACTGCCGTGAGAGTCTAGAGGAATGGGGTTGGTTTGTTTAGTGTTTTTGTGATTTTTTTTTTTGTGTTATGGCCGTTGGGAGTCTAGTTCCTTAGGGTTGCAATTTGTGTTGTTTTTTTTTATAGTGAGAGGGTAGGGGTTTACCGTGTTGGAGAATGAATCAAATTTATGTATTAATTAGGAGATATTTTTAATTTAGTATGTGATAGGGAAAATCTTTAATTATGTGAATTAATTTGATTTGTTCTTTTTAGTTAAGGATATGATTTATTTAAATTGGTAGGTGATTTATTAAATTAGGAATGTGTTTTATCTTAAATTGGTAGGTGATTTAATTAAATTAGGAATGTGATTTAATTTAATTTAAGTTTAATTTATTGGTTTTAATTATTTAATTTGTGAGGTGTATTTTAATATTTTATTTATTTAATTTGGATGTAATTTAATGGGTTTGGGCTAGGGATGTGTTTTAAAACGGAGGTCTAACAAGCGAACCCGAAGCTACTCCAGTGAGTTAAATCCAACAATGTGTCAATTCTTGACCCTTTCCTTCTGACGTCCGATTCCCGCGACTTTCACGACTAAAGAGGTAGTGTCTCCATACGAGACTCATCATCGGGACTTATATGCAAAAATGCAGTGCCTACAGTCGCCCCCACTTTGATGGGACTTGTGTAATGTGTAACAGTGAAAATCCTATCAAAGTTATGCAATGCATTTCCACTTACCTGGCTCGCCAGCTGCCACCTGACTTGCCTGTTGTGCTGAGTTGATAGTGCTAAACCCCATACCTAGGGCTTCGCGGTTGCGTCTCCGTACCTAGAGTGCCGCAGTGATGATGTTGGTTGTCTAGATGCTAACCTCGTACCTAGGGTGTCGTGGTGACATCTCCATACCTAGAGAGTCACAAATGTCTGAATAGTCCACATGCCGTACCTGGCGTGCTAACCCCGTACCTAGGGCGTTGCTGTGGTCTGGATGCTAACCCCGTACCTAGGGTGTCGCAGTGACGTCTCTGTACCTAGAGAGCCACAAATGTCTGAATAGTCCACATGCCGTACTTGGCGTGCTAACCCCGTACCTAGGGTGTCGATGTGGTCTGAATGCTAACCCCGTACCTAGGGTGTCGCAGTGACGTCTCCATACCTAGAGAGCCACAAATGTCTGAATAGTCCACATGTCGTTCCTGGCATGCTAACCCCGTACATAGGGCATCGCTGTGGTCTGAATGATAACCCCGTACCTAGGGTATCGCAGTGACGTCTCCGTACCTAGAGAGCCACAAATGTCTGAATAGTCCACATGCCGTACCTGGCGTGCTAACCCCGTACCTAGGGCGTCGCTGTGGTCTGGATGCTAACCCCGTACCTAGGGTGTCGCAGTGACGTCTCCGTACCTAGAGAGCCACAAATGTCTGAATAGTCCACATGTCGTACTTGGCGTGCTAACCCCGTACCTAGGGTGTCGCTGTGGTCTGAATGCTAACCTCGTACCTAGAGTGTCGCAGACGTCTCCGTACCTAGAGAGCCACAAATGTCTGAGTGCTAACCTCGTACATAGGGTGTCGCGGTGACGCCTCCATACCTAGAGTGCCATAAATGTCTGAGTGCTAATCCCGTACCTAGGGTGTCGCAGTGACGCCTCCGTACCTAGAGTGCCACAAATGTCTGAATGCTAACCCCGTACCTAGGGTGTCGCGGTGACGTATCTGTACCTAGAGAGCCACAAATTTCTGAATGCTAACCCCGTACCTAGGGTGTCGCAGTAGTCTGAATAGTCCACATGTCGTACCTGGCGTGCTAACCCCGTACCTAGGGTGTCGCTGTGGTCTGAATACCGTACCTGGCTGATCTGATATCTCCATACCCGGAGTGCCGTACCTGGAAAACTGATCTGATGTCTCCATACCCGGAGTTCCGTACCTGGCTGATCGGATATCTCCATACCTGGAGTGCCGTACCTGGCAAACTGATCTGATGTCTCCATATCCGGAGTGCCGTACCTGGCTGATCTGATATCTCCATACCCGGAGTGCCGTACCTGGAAAACTGATCTAATGTCTCCATACTCGGAGTACCGTACCTAGCAGAACTGGCACTGAACTAATGTGGGCCTCGCCCTCAGAATGCCATACCCGGCAGAACTAATACTGTTGATAATGTGGGCCTCGCCCCCAGAATACCATACCCAGCAGAACTGATACTAAACTAATGTGGGCCTCGCCCCAAACTGATACTGACGTGGGCCTCGCCCCCAAACTGATGTGGGCCTCGCCCCAGACTGACACTGATGTGGGCTTCGTCCCCAAGTTGATACTGATGTTGATATGGGCCTCGACCCTGGGACTCATCCCCAAAACTGATACTAACGTGGGCCTCGACCCTGGGACTCATCCCCAAAACTGATGCTGATGATGCGGGCTTCAACCCTGGGACTCATCCCCAAAACTTATACTGATGTGGGCCTCGACCCTAGGACTCATCCCCAGAACTGAAATTGATATGGGCCTCAACCCTGGGATTCCTTCCTGGATTCATTCCAAAACTTTGACGATGTGGGCCTTGACCCTGGGATTCATTCCAAATTTCTGCTGATGTGGGCCTCGACCCTGAGACTCATCCCCGAAACTAGTGCTGACACGGGCCTCAAACCCAAACTGATATTGGTGTGGGCATCGCCCCAAACTGATACTGATGTGGGCCTCGCCCCCAAACTGATGCTGATTCATTTCTGAAACTGATAACATTGTACTGTTGCTGCTTCTGATTGGCTTGCCTTTGCCGCTTTCTCTTTTTCTTCTTTGAAACTTGTGAATACAAAACAAAACAATCACACAAAAAGAATGTAAAATATGTTACGTGTATGCATGCATGCATGAATGAATTTCTTATTCCGTTAGGTTAGGTCTTCCACAAGTTCTCCAGGTGATTGTTCAGTCTTCTCTCTGGTCTCATGACTCAATATCTTGTTATGTCCTTGATTTGCGATGTGGTAGACTGGTCGTCCCCAGTCTTGGTTTAGATTTCTGCTCTCCGCGGTTTGTACTTGGTCAAGGTGAACCACATGGTGGGGCCTTCTATATCAAAAAGCTATATTACAAGCTATGAAATAGTCCCAATAGTTATGCATATTATCGTCCTCAAAGAATGCTCAATAATGAAACCAGAGAACCTTCAAAACATTCAATGCAACTCAAGTCCAAGTCTTTGAATAAATGATCTATGCCAGACTCAAAGTGTATGTGTACAAAGGTTCTTTCATAGCTTGATCCTTAAGCAAGCCAACTCAATGATTTCGTTTCAAAAATCGGGATCGGTGGGTCAAACCAACCTAGATGTCTCAATTATGCTCTGCAGTTGCTTTTCTGTGCTCAATGTGGTATGGTTTTCTTTCTCTTTTGTCTCATTCTTTTTTTTTCTTTTCATTTTGAACTTCTTTTTTCTTTTTTTTTCTTTTTTTTTTCAACACACTTACCCTTTAAGGTAGCATTTCTCCTCATGGTGGTCCTAATACTCGCCTATGGGTAGCTTCACGCTTATCGGTTATAGGTGGTTCAATTCTTTTCTTTAGAGACTTTTCTTTCATTTTCAACCATACCACACATCATAACATAAGCAAATCAAGATAGACATCTAAGAAACAGTCATTCACCGACCTACAATTTCTTCAACTAGTCACCTTTCCAGTTACTCAGGTTTTCACCGCTAAGAACCTATAGTGGAGTGTTTACGAGTGTAACATAGATCAATCACTCAAAGTATCAGATAAAAACACATCAAGCGTTTATCGTTTCTAAGGTTTCACCCTAAAGCAATCAAATTCATCATCGGACTTATGTATAACTATCAAAGACTAAAAACAAACAAATTTTTTTTCTTCATTTTTTTTGGCCCACCATGGTCTTTCTATCCTTGCCATAAGGTTTTATGTTTCTCGATTTCCTCTTCCCCGATATCAATGTTTGCTAAACTCTTCTTGACAAGCCCCTCTTTTTCTAACCCAACGGATATCTATGATGGCTTTTAAGACACAGGGGTTAACGTGATGCATGTATGCATGAGATGCATGAGATGTGTGTAATGTATGAGATATAATATGCATGTGGTTATCAAAAGCATAAAGGGGTGGCTCCTATAGGTCATACAACTATGGTTCACATGTGGGTTTATAGGAGTGTAGACAAAGGCACTCGTTGACGAAGGATTGCCCACAACTAGGACTCCCCACTCAAGGGTTCAAGCGACCAAGTGAGCGCACCTTTTTTATACCTTACGGTACGTGCCAACGAGTTACGGTGTGTGACTAACTGTCGAATGGATTTCCCATTGTAGATTCCCCAAATGGAGGGTGGAGCGAGGCTCTCTTAAGTACCCAAGCCCCTTAGGCTCTTATCGCTTGGTGTCAGGAATAAACAACGAGTCCTCCAAACTAGTCTGTCACAACGAGCTACAAGTAATAATTATCTAGGTGCCTTCACAGCTTTTCCCCGAAGGGTAGTGAATGAAGGAAGACACCCAACCATCACCTAGCTTCAACAAAGCCTTTGATTAACCCCCTCAACCCACTATAGAAACGGTCAACTAATGCACAAATTATACACATCACAAGACATGATTTCAGGGCCGATTCTCTATCCCCAGTGGAGTCGCCAGACTGTGGGACACAGAAACTGGACGACGCATGTTGTTCTAGGCTCGTGGCCTAGTCGGGAGTACGGAGTAGCCACGGGGGACTAAACCGAAGAATAATGGAGTCGCCACCCGGTGTGAACCGGGAAAATGAGATTTAAGGCCGCACTCACCCCTCGCAAGGGAAGTCCTCAAACCGTTGGGTTCGGAATGGTCCTTTACTTATGTCACTTGTAATGAAAGGATTTGTGTAATAATTTAATCAAGCTTAAGTAACACTTATTTCCAAGAGTATCATGCTTCTAAATCCATATGCACAAAAATAAAACTTACACCTAAATTTGCATATATTTCACATATAAGATTGCATGCTTGAAAGTACATCAAAGTAGCAACGAACATACAACTTCATTGGCATATTGTATTCATGGAAACACAAGCACACACTAACCACACAAACACATGTAAAAGCGAATCAAATAATGGTGAACATGTGATTTCATAGACATATCATACTTATACGTGCGGAAGCATAAACAAATAGCCATTTCATGTCCATGTGTAAATGAAAGAGTCATTTAAAAAAGATATACTCGGGAGATGAAGTCTTGGCTAAAAAAAGAGATGGCCAAGTGGGGGGTAAACCTCAAGACTAATGCAGGAGATACCCGGGAGAATGAGGAGGAATCTCCTCTCATAGAAGAAATAATGTCGGCAAAGTTCCCGAGGTGATTCAACATGCCGACCATGACGCCCTACAAGGGTCACACCGACCCTAAATCCCATATTGAGAGCTTTGTTCTATTAATGGAAGTTCAAGGAGTAGTAGGAGATGTCATCTGCAAAGTATTCCCTCTGACCTTGGGTGGATCCGCCATCCTATGGTACAGAAGTCTGGCCCCGGGGAGCGTCGTAAGATTCACGCAACTTAAAAGGTCGTTCATTCGGCACTTCAAGGGGGCCTGCGTCCCTAAAAAGACAATTGGAGAGTTGAGACTCATGAAGCAAGGAGAGGACGAGCCTCTAAAAACTTTTATTGAGAGGTACCACAATATGGTACTCGAAGTCGGAGGATATGAGTGCCTTGAGGCATTGGAATGTTTAAAATGAGCCTTAAGGGTCGGAAAACTGTAGACTCGCCTAAGGATCTAGGACACACCAGATTATGCTACCGCTCTGGAAGTAGCCCGAAAGTTCGTCTCGTTAGAAAATGAAGAAAGGATCTCCCGGAGGGGGACAATTGTTAGAGAGAGGACGACAAGGGCAGAGGCCCCCCACCGGCCAGACATGGAGTTCAAAAAACTCCTCACGAGACGCAAGAAATTCAAACCAATGCCTCGGAATGACCAGGAAAGAGGAGTCCCGACCCGAGTAAACCACGTAGTCCGAGAAGAAGCATATATTCCCCTAAGCAAGCCACCAGGGCAGATTATCATGGAGATACAAGGCAAATGCCTCTTGATAGAACCCGACCTCAGGAGATTTCCCCCCGATAAAAGGAATAAGAAATCTTATTGCATACATCATAATCTGAGGGGACATACAACGGACGAGTGCAATGATTTGCGGGAACAGATGGAAGACCTAGCACAGAATGGGTACTTAAATAAATATATTAACCATGAAACTATGGCAGCCAGACAGAGGGCACGGAGCCGACATGTGAACATCATCGCCGGGGGAAGACACTGGCCGGAGACTCTAACGGTCAAGAAAAAACTATCGCCGAGCTCGGTGGACGGAGGTGCTGGAAACAGAACGGTCCTCGGTACTACGAGGAGGTTGGTCGGTACCCATAATATTCACCGACGAGGATGCTCAAGGGGTAAGTTTCCCCCATGACGATGCATTAATTATCAAGTCAACAATCGGTGGCTCAGAGGTGGACATAATCTTGGTAGATCCCGGAAGTGCAGTAGACATAATCTCCAAAGAAGCTTTAGAGGGCCTGAGAGTGGAGTATGCAACTCTGACCAACGACAGCACCCCCATGTACGGCTTCGGGGGCTTAACGGTCGTCCCACTGGGAAGGATACAGCTGGCCATGACGATCGGGACTCACCCCAAAACCCGGACGATCATGATAAATTTCATAGTAGTAGACTGCATGAGCAGTTACCAAGTCATTGTCGGCTGGCCTTTCATGATAAAGACAAAGGCCGCAATGTCGTGCTATTACCTAAAGCTGAAATTCCCCACCCGGGAAGGAATCAGAATCGTATGCGGGAGTTAGAAAGTAGCCCGTAGCTGTTTTGCCACTCTCTCAGGAGAAACCCTATGCATTGAAGTATGTACTATGAAAAGGCAGGAAAATGAAGAAAGAGAAGAAGCAAGTGGGGACCCGGGTCATCGGCCAAACAAAACTGCCCGGCTAGGAGCGATCGAAGAATTGGAATGGATAGAACTCTTCGGACCTGGAAAGAGCGTAAAGATAGGGGGGAACTTAGACAGAACCCTGAAACAGGGTCTGCTGAGGTGTCTAAATGAGTACCCGGATGTCTTCGCGTGGGGGCACGACGACATGCCCGGAATTGATCCGAAATTCATCAATCACCGCTTGGCAGTAAACCCGTCACACAAACCGGTCAAGCAGAAAAGAAGAACCTTCAACCAGGAACGGTGCAGAGCAGTAGCGACCGAGGTGGAAAAATTATTGAAAGCTGGTTTCATCAGAGAAGTAAAATACCCGGAGTGGGTATCAAACGTGGTACTGGTGAAGAAGTCAAACGGAAAGTGGAGAATGTGTGTGGATTTCACCGACCTAAACAAGGCATGCCCGAAAGACAGCTTCCCACTGCCAAACATAGATCAACTAGTAGATACAACAGCCTGTCAGGGACTGCTAAGCTTTATGGATGCCTTCTCAGGATACAAACAGGTCAAGATGCACCCTTCGGACGAGGAAAAAACAACTTTTGTCACTGACCAAGGGCTCTACTGTTACAAAGTAATGCCCTTCGGACTGAAGAATGCAGGGGCAACCTTTCAAAGGCTGGCCAATAAAATTTTCAAACCACTCATTGGCACATCGATGTTGGTATATGTTGACGACATGATAACAATGTCCAGAGAGCCAGAATGTCATGTAACCGACCTGAAAGAAACCTTTGAGTTATTGAGGAAACACAATTTAAAGCTCGACCCGGAAAAATGTGCTTTCGGAGTGGCCTCAGGGAAGTTTTTGGGTTACTTGGTAAGCTCCCGAGGCATAGAAGCCAATCCACAGAAGATCCAAGCCGTAATGGACTTGAAATCTCCCAGGACGGTAAAATAAGTGCAGAGTCTAACCGAGCAACCGATAAGTGCCACCCTTTCTTCAAAGTCATCAAAAAGGCCAAAAAGGAAATCGACTGGACGCTGAAATGCGAGGAAGCTTTCCTACAGTTAAAACAATACCTAACACAGCCCCCGCTTCTAGCAAAGCCACTCCTGGGAGAAACCTTATACTTGTACTTAGCTGTATCAGAGTGTTGGACAAAATGAACCCATAGCGTCACTATATTGCACAGATCATTGTGTGTGTTGTAGCAAATTAACTATGTGACAAGGAAATTGCACTCTCGTCATTTGTGATTGGATCACCATAGATATATAAATGAAGAGAGGTCCCTATGATTAGTTCCTGGATTGAGATGATATGAGACAGTATCAGTCCACGAAGGATTAATCATTAAATATCCCTAGCCGTAGTATTATCGGGACTGGACATCGATAATGCGGAATAGGCTAGTATTGCACTTGTGTGCGTTGTGAGGGCACACGGCATAGTTCTCATATATATAAGTGTTGGATACTTATGCAAGTGCGATAGGAGGTCGTGTTTCACCGATGGTACGGGAAACAGCTTCGCTCTGGATAGACCCCTCGGAATCCCATTGGTATTATGATATGTGTCTATGGGAGGCCGAAATCAAGGTAGGTGTGTATAGTCTTAACCTGAGACTTACATCGCTAATGCTTACGACAATCGATATACTTTAGTTGAGGTCGTCTAGGACTCTGACCGGTTCTGTGCACGCCAATGCCGGGTATATTGAGAATCGTAGTGTATTGGATGTGATGTCAAGACGGAAGTATCACTCCAGTCATAGTGGAGATGATGTCACGCAGGATACGGTATTAGTGCTCTTAAGAGATGCGCATCCAATCGTGATATTATGACCAGGTCATGAATATCCGATTATAGAGACTAGTTACCAGACATCCGATATGTGTTTCGGACGGGGCAGACACTTATCCAGCCCCAGCCCTAGCACGTGATTATCCGATACTGGGCCGATATGCACAATACATTAGTATACTACGCTTGATACAGATCTTAAATATTCTTTAATGGATATGTCCGGAGAATTAGGTAGACTTGGTGCTTTGCTAGGAGTCGACCTTGTCTCGTAAATCGGTAGAACGTAGTACTTGGTACGTACGTGATTCGGATACTCCGACGACCGTATTTACTGCCAGATTATCCGGGGATCTCATGGGTCGCTTCCCGATAATCCACCGATGACGCACAACTCGCACTCTTGAATAATCTGGGATTATATAGAAGAGAGAGAAAATTAATCTAGGATTAATAACGGAGATATTTTATCCGGGATAAAATGTCGTCTAAAGAGAGAGACGATTAATTCGGAATTAATCGATGTATTAATATATTCGATATATTAGACGAAATTAGATTTCGACGCGGAATTAAAATCAGATTTTAATTCGGGCAAACGAGTTAATTTAGAATTAATTCGTTAGCGACGTAAATAATAATTTCGCCAGGCGCAATTATTTATTTAAATTCGATTGAATTAACGTCGCGACGTAAGCTCGGTATTTCGGAAATATCGAACCCGAACGCGTGAGTGCACGTGGGCCCACTTTCATTTGAAAACGTGTGGGGCCCACATGACACATGTCATTCTAATGCTTTGCATGTAGATTGTGTACATTGCACTCAATGTCATTGCATGGAGTTTGAGTGTTTGACACTCTAAGCCATTGCATGTTATGTGTCATAATTTTATTATTAATTTAATGAAAATTATGGCATAAATATAAATTGATTTTTGGTAAATCATTTTAAAATTAACACAAAACTTCTTCTCTCTCATTTTTCTCTCTTCTCTCACGCCCAAAGCTTGAAATGGGGACTGGTTTTGAACCAGAAAAACGTGACACAAAAGGGAAGCAAGGGTTGGGTTTTCATGGTGAAAACCGCAAGTGCTAGCACACTACGAGTCTTGCGAAGGTGGTAGGGAGGTTCACCCATGAGGCGGGATTCATCCGACGGAGTTTGGAGCTTCGTTTTGAGACCCGAAACTGCCAGACAGTGAGCATGGACTGCTGCAGTGGGCTTACAAAGGCAGTGCGTTTTTGGGCATGATTCGTCTTCAAATCGACGTAACCGATCAATGTAAGTATTCCGCTATCTTCGTTGGTGTATTCACGCATGTTTTCATGTCTTGATTTGATCTTGGGACCTTAGAAAAATTCAACAATGGCATCAAGAGCTAATGTTGCAAGCATGAAAAATGTAGGGCTTAAAATTTGGGTAAATGTTTGTTGAGCATGATTTGAATAAATTGATTGTTTAAGTATGCTTATAACATGTTTAATTTCATTTTGGTTGGACTAATTTGATGAAAAATGATTTGGAATTATTTTCCCCAAAATTAATGCCATGGCCGAATGTCATTGAATTTTGGGATCTTGGATTTTTTGTTTTTTATTCATTTGATGAGTTAGAATCGATTAGGTTGATGTTAATTTGAATCGGATTGGATTGGATTTCGAATTGGACAAAACCCCAAAATCTTTGAGTTGGCCGAATGTGACTAATGCCCTAATATCTTGGTAAATTTTGATTTTGATAATTGGATGTATTGGAAATCATTCGGATATGTATTTAATGTCGAATGCGGATTAATTGGATTGAAACCGAATTGGACATGAAATCACTCCCTTGGCCGAGACCTTTAAGCATGTAGATGGGTTTGATCTTTCAATTTGTGTGTTGGACATATGATAATGAATCAAGCATGATTAATTGGACTAATATGGTGTTTTAGAAATGTTGATTTAGTTGATTGATCATGTAATACACTTTGGTAATTAAATTGGGAAAATGGATTTTTTGAATTTAATTATTTGGGCCTAATTTTGGAAATTGGATTTAAATGTTGTATTTGGGCCAATTGGGCTTGATTTATCAAGTTTGGTTTAGGCCAAATGGATTGGATCCAATTGGGCCCAAAACCTTGACCATAAAGCCCAAATGTGACTTAATGAACCTTAAAGTTCAATTGGGCCTAATGGGCCAAGATTGATTTATGGGCTTATGGGGTAAATCCCAGATTGGACTTTGGTTATCGGTTTGACCCGAGTTGACCAACCAAAGTCCACGCCTTAAGAAATCAATCAAAAGCCCATTGGACTTTAATTGAATTGACGTTGGACGTTAATCGGTCTTTGAGACACATTACGATTAGATTTGGAATTTAAATCGTAAAAGGTTTATTAAATAAAAGTGTAATATTTAATTTAGAATTGAATAGTGAATTAGTATTAAATACATGTTAAATTGGATTTAATGATGTAGTTTAATTTAATTCATGAATTCGTACTTTAAGTACTTATTCGCAAAAACGAGTTTGACTCGAACAAAATCAAATCGTTGTTTGAACATTGGATGATCACTTAATTATCAGATTAATTAATTTGATTAGATTGATTGATAGCATGCTTATGTGTGTGAATACGTGGTTGTGTTGAATGAATAATGTATATCGGATGGATATTAGTCGGGTGGGCAATTTTAGAAATTGTTGTAATAAATTCGATTTATTAAATTGGACCTGCGTGTCCAGCCTTATCACCTTCTTTCTCTTTGTATTCTCTTCTCACCTATTCCCCTCTATATATATGAGGTTTCTTTAGAAGTGTAGTGTAACGGTGTAGAGTAGAAGTAGTACAAGTGCTAGCTTGAGAAGAAAGGGAGAGATTTGATCTAGGATCAATGTGTAAAGTATCCATCCGCATATCATTATTATTTATTTTCATACTCGCTTTATTATGTATTTAGAATGCATGTTTAAGGGTGTATGATGATGAGACCTTAACAAAGATAATTAAATTGGTAGCCAATTTGCACGCGAAAAAGCCCTCATCAAATATCATGCGTTTTTTCCTTCCATTGAGTGATTCTTACTCAAGATCCTAGATTGGCAGGGGTTGTTGGCCAAAGTCAAGCCCTTGTCATTCGAAGATGTGTTTTAATCACGAGGCTTTGTTCCATATTGGTGTCTTGTCCAAGTTGTGGTTTGTTGGCCAAAGTCAAGACCACTTCTTGTCCAACGACATTGATTACGAAGCTTCCATGTCAATGGGTCCGCGCTTGACTGGGATCATTAGGTTTGTTGTGCCAAAGCCAAGGCCTAGTTGATTCAGAGGAAAAAGGTTAGGGTATACATTCGATGTATAGGCATATATAAACTATATGTTTGGGACTTAGATGTCCACCTATGGATCTAGGAGTTGGATAAGATCCAATTGATCTTCGAGATCTACCTAGTTAATTATCATACAATTTGTTGGCCAAAGTCAAGATTGTGTGATATTTAACGGGATCCTAGCCCACTAGGAAACACGGTTTCCCGAGTACTCGACAGAGGGTTAGAGGCTCGACGAAAATAGTGGGAGGCAAGTATTGAATTTGCAACATTCGTTCGAATACTCGCTAAACGCGCTCATCTATATTTTACTGTCATCTATTAATCAAAAGTATTAGTTTGGACTAATATTTTATGTTGTTTTTAATATATATATAGTTGGACTATATACAAACTCATTCAATATATAGTTGATTTTATAATTGGATTATAGTAATCAATATAATTGAATTATTAAATGATAGTTGATTTTATAATTAGATTATAGTAATCAATATTAAAATTATAGTTGATTAAATAATTGGATTATTGTAATCATTATAATAAATAGTACCTTATTAAATTGATTAAATAGTTGGACTATTAAAATCAAGAAAGAATTGAAAAGTTGAATATTTAAAATATATAATCATTGGATTAAATGCTTTAAATGATTTAATTTTCATATTGGGAACAAATAATAGGTTAATTTATTTGATAAAATAACTTATTAGACTAAGCCCATAATTAAGCAAATAGTAGAGCATAAAGTCTTTGGAAGATTTATGTGATGATGACTTTAGTGCTTAATTATATCTTACAATAAATCTATCTTTAGATTTAAAAATATTAAAATTGCAATTAATATTCTTGGAGAATTAATTGACCATTATAGTGGAGAAAAGTCAAAGTTTGCAATGGGCATGTAGCACAAGGTGCACATCATTTCGATATTCTAAAACCCAAGGCTTGGCCAAAGGTTTGTGAAATTGAAAAGGTAATTGACATATCCCAAAGTGACTACCATTTGGATATGGAAGACACGAAGGAATTAAAGATGGGGAGAGGCTCTAACTTTAAAAATATTGTCAAAGTTATGTTTCTACTAGTATTAAAATTGGATTTTAAATACTTAGTGTGGTACATAATACATATGTATTGACGTTCAGAATCCGCTGTGAGCTGGATACTGGCTTCAAGCCGAGATTTCTCTGCGAATTGGAAACGGGACGAAAGTCGTTGTTTCGACCGTAGATACCTAAGTTTAGGAACTACCCTTAGGGTATGTACTTAAATTAGGAAATGTTATAATGTAACTAGTTTGACTAGAGACATTCTCTATATGAGTGTTTAATCCAATGCGGATAAAACCTTTATATTCTAGAACACTAAAGTGTTTCATTATATAAAGATGATATTGAGATAAATACATGGATGTAAATAACAGAATTTATATTTTGAATATAATAAAATCTCAACATATAAAATGACAAATAAATAGCTTAAATTGATTTGATCAATGGAGACTTATTTGTGGCATTGTTGTCTAGGACACAATTAAACAAGACTTGTATATCCAACCTTTTAAGAGTGGGTACTAGGACTGATTTGACTATTCAAATAAGGTCTACGAATCTAGTTTATTAGGTTTAAAACCTAAAATACTATTTACTTGGTAATAGTAAAAGGGCCACCGATCTGTTAGCCCTATTCATGGTGAAGTAAGTGGGGCCCATATCTAGCTAGGCTAGATGTGAACATGAATATTTCGTGACCTTAACGGATGTGGCATCACGTTATGGTTATGTGTTTCTTTTGAAGAACACAAATACGAAACTTTGAGTTTCGACACGAAGTATACAAACAGATCGGCTGTAGTATTATGCCGCCACGGTAAAACCGTAATGGAAAATACTTAAGCAGTAAGTTTCATACGTACATGAAAGAGTACGGTATTCTTTCAGATGAGGACTCCTCCCTCAGACACGTCAGTTAGACGGTGTGTCCGAAACAAAAACCGAATTTTGTTGGACATGATAAGGTTTATCACGAGTCGCTCTGAGCTACTATTTCCTTCAACAGGATATGTATTAACAGTGCAAAACTTATTTGAATAAGGTTCCATATAAATCTGTTTGACAGATATCATATAGGATATGAACAGGAAAGAAACGGGGTTTCTTCTCATTCCTGATAATTTGGGTATGCCAGGCATAAGTTTGGTTGATACCAAACTAAGAACCCAAATTGGATTAGTGCAATATAGGTTATCCTAAGGGAAACCATAAGTATAGTACTTATAAATCCCACATGAGAACAATGTGATTGTTGCTCACCATGCGGTTTTCCTGAGAGGAATACCGATATGCAGTGGTCAGTGGGAGGATAGTGATACTCAATGAAAATCGATAGAAAGAGTAATAATACTATTCATAGCACGAAGTCCTTAATGGAACACAAACAATTCATCTATGATGAATCTGTACCATTAATCTTCAAATACACAAGAAATCGGGTAGATCGGATAGAGTCAGAAAACAACCTAGGGTATGGGTTTCTGATCTAACCTCATTAAGATGTCAATCTTATGAAGGTATATCCACCGACTACGTTTTGAGGAAGTGATACGAGGTATCGACTCCCTGTTATGGCAAAGTGCCTGAGTCCGAAATGGATTCCATGTATAACGACTATTATGGATACTAGTTGTTGTACCACAAAGCATTGTGCCTATTGGTACATTATACGTCTTCAAGGAAGACATACATGGATGGCAACATACCAACGTACAAAGCTAGGCTTTTGACGGAAGGTATCGTTATCAACATTGTGTTAATAACGGTTCAACCTTTTACCTGTTGCCATGGTAAGTCCATTTTGAAGATGCTTGTTGATAACTGTATATTTCATTTATGAAATATGTCAGTTACAGATCAAAATCGCTTTCTTGAAAAGGAAACCTTTTGGAGGATGTTTACAACATCCTGATGATTTGAATAACCGACAAACAAGGTTTGGGGTATTCGATCCATGTTTGGATTGAAGCAAGCATAAGGTTCTTGGAACTGTCGTTTTGAAATAATCATAATGATTTATGATTTAACTCAAATGAAATAATTCTTGTGTATATAAGGAGGTTAGTGGGAGAGGGCACTGACAATGAAATCCCATAAAACAATTGGTGAAAGCTTGGCTTTCATGGATATTCTTTCAAAAGAAATTCTCCGTAGAATTCTGGGGAGTAACAACCTTTATTCAAGGAATAAAGATCTACTGGGATAGATTTGGAGTTGTTAACACTCTCTGGGAAATTGTACATTTAAAATGTACTTGTATTGGTGTCTCATACGCTTCGAGCATATGGAGTCACAATCGGGTCAATCCAAGTGATAGTCACTGGATTGAAGTTAAGAACATCTGTTAGTATCTTGAGAACTAAAGATGCTATCTTTAACTATGGAGAAGGAGAACTTGAAGTGACTGGGATCACTGCTACAAGTTTCCAAACAATTAAATACTGCGGTACTATAAGTTTGAATAACGGGACAGTGAGCTGGAAATATTCCGAGCAAGATAACTACTGCCGAATAAACAACAAATGCGGATCATTGCTGCAGCTGAGGCAGCAATAGAAGCCATTTGGATCAAAAATAAATCTAATTAGATTAGATATAGTTCTTTTAGCAGCTGAGCTAGGCGTCAGCACGAGCTAAGGAATTAAAGGTCTCATCGACGATCCAGATATATACTTCTATATCATCTGATTCGTTCGGATCATACATCGTGGCGATGTGATGATCGTGTAAATCGCGTCAGACGATAATTAAGCAAATCCGCTGACGAAAACCTTTCCTCAGCAATTTGAGCGAACCGTACATAGTTCGGGTGTGGGACACTTGAGTGACTGGCTATGTGCCAAGTGGGAGATTGTTGGACAAAATGACCCATAGCGTCACTATTTGCACAGATCATTGTGTTGTTGTAGCAAATTAACTATGTGACAGGAAATTGCACTCTCGTCATTTGTGATTAGATCACCATAGATATATAAATGAAGAGAGGTCCCTATGATTAGTTCCTGGATTGAGATGATATGAGACAGTATCAGTCCACGAAGGATTAATCATTAAATATCCCTAGCCGTAGTATTATCGAGACTGGACATCGATAATGCGGAATAGGCTAGTATTGCACTTGTGTGCGTTGTGAGGGCACAACGACATAGTTCTCATATATATAAGTGTTGGATACTTATGCAAGTGCGATAGGAGGTCGTGTGTTTCACCGATGGTACGGGAAACAGCTTCGCTCTGGATAGACCCCTCGGAATCCCATTGGTATTATGAATATGTGTCTATGGGAGGCCGAAATCAAGGTAGGTGTGTATAGTCTTAACCTGAGACTTACATCGCTAATGCTTACGACAATCGATATACTTTAGTTGAGGTCGTCTAGGACTTGACCGGTTCTGTGTACGCCAATGCCGGGTATATTGAGAATCGTAGTGTATTGGATGTGATGTCAAGACGGAAGTATCACTCCAGTCATAGTGGAGATGATGTCACGCAGGATACGGTATTAGTGCTCTTAAGAGATGCGCATCCAATCGTGATATTATGACCAGGTCATGAATATCCGATTATAGAGACTAGTTACCAGACATCCGATATGTGTTTCGGACGGGGCAGACACTTATCCAGCCCCAGCCCTAGCACGTGATTATCCGATACTGGGCCGATATGCACAATACATTAGTATACTACGCTTGATACAGATCTTAAATATTCTTTAATGGATATGTCCGGAGAATTAGGTAGATTTGGTGCTTTGCTAGGAGTCGACCTTGTCTCGTAAATCGGTAGAACGTAGTACTTGGTACGTACGTGATTCGGATACTCCGACGACCGTATTTACTGCCAGATTATCCGGGGATCTCATGGGTCGCTTCCCGATAATCCACCGATGACGCACAACTCGCACTCTTGAATAATCTGGGATTATAGAAGAGAGAGAGAAAATTAATCTAGGATTAATAACGGAGATATTTTATCCGGGATATAAAATGTCGTCTAAAGAGAGAGAACGATTAATTCGGAATTAATCGATGTATAATATATTCGATATATTAGACGAAATTAGATTTCGACGCGGAATTAAAATTCAGATTTTAATTCGGGCAAACGAGTTAATTTAGAATTAATTCGTTAGCGACGTAAATAATAATTTCGCAGGCGCAATTATTTATTTAAATTCGATTGAATTAACGTCGCGACGTAAGCTCGGTATTTCGGAAATATCGAACCCGAACGCGTGAGTGCACGTGGGCCCACTTTCATTTGAAAACGTGTGGGGCCCACATGACACATGTCATTCTAATGCTTTGCATGTAGATTGTGTACATTGCACTCAATGTCATTGCATGGAGTTTGAGTGTTTGACACTCTAAGCCATTGCATGTTATGTGTCATAATTTTATTATTAATTTAATGAAAATTATGGCATAAATATAAATTGATTTTTGGTAAATCATTTTAAAATTAAACAAAACTTCTTCTCTCTCATTTCTCTCTTCTCTCACGCCCAAAGTTGAAATGGGGACTGGTTTTGAACCAGAAAACGTGACACAAAAGGGAAGCAAGGTTGGGTTTTCATGGTGAAAACCGCAAGTGCTAGCACACTACGAGTCTTGCGAAGGTGGTAGGGAGGTTCACCCATGAGGCGGGATTCATCCGACGGAGTTTGGAGCTTCGTTTTGAGACCCGAAACTGCCAAGACAGTGAGCATGGACTGCTGCAGTGGGCTTACAAAGGCAGTGCGTTTTGGGCATGATTCGTCTTCAAATCGACTAACCGATCAATGTAAGTATTCCGCTATCTTCGTTGGTGTATTCACGCATGTTTTCATGTCTTGATTTGATCTTGGGACCTTAGAAAAATTCAACACAGAGCACGCAGTAAGCTCGGTGCTGATACGAGAAGTCGATAAGGTCCAAAGGCCAATATATTATGTCAGCAAAGCCCTGTTAAATGCTGAGAACCCGATATCCGTACATGAACTGGTCGCCCTGTCATTGATTACTGCAGCCCGGAAACTACGACCATACTTCCAAAACCCATCCTATTGGGGTTTACACCGATTATCCTCTAAGACAGATTCTACAAAACACAGAAGTTTCGGGCAGGCTAAAATGAAGTGTCGGTGGAGTTAAGTGAACAGACATTCTTACCTTCCTAAGGATGCAGTAAATGGGCAGGCTTTGGCAGATTTATTGCAGAATTCACAGAACCCCAGGTCTTGACTGTGGGGGAAGGCAAATGGAAGATGTCAGTAGACGGATCTGACAGCTCACAAGGAAAATGAGCTGGAATCATATTGAAAAGCGACACAGGTGAAGATGTATTGTTCGCCCTAAGGTTCGCCTTCGAGGCCACAAACAATGAAGCAGAGTATGAGGCAATCTTGGCTGGTCTTAGGCTATGCGCAGTGGTAGGAGTCTGTGACGTAGTAATAAGAAGTGACTCTCAGCTAGCTGTTCAGCAGCTGAAAGGCGAATTCCAAGCCAGAGAGCCGAGTATGATAGCCTACTTGGCTGAAGTAAAAAGGTTGGTGGGAAGAATGGGGGACGTACACTTTGAGCAAATTAGTCGAGAAAACAACTGCGAGGCAGACTCCTTGGCACGGCTCGCATCTTCGATAAAATCAGAGAACCCCAGAATGGTCCTCTAATCTGCATCCGAGAGAAAAGAGCGTGGGAGAACTCGAAGTAAAATTATTGGATAAAGACAAAGCCTCGTGGATACAGCCAATTAAGAAATACTTGGACACATGGGAGACACCCGAGGACAAGAAGGAAGCCAGGAAACTAAAATTCAAAAGCACCAAGTTCTCCCTGATCGAAGGAGTGCTCTACCGGAGGGGCCGCCACAGTACCCCTCCTAAGATGTTTAGCGGGAAGAAGAAGCCGATTATATACTCAGGGAAATTCACGCGGGCATCTGTGGGAGTCACGCCGGAGGACAATCAATGGCCTTTAAAGCTTTAAGGCAATGGTTCTATTGGCCAACTATGCATCAGGACAGCATGAGAGTAGCCCAGAAATGCGAAGGATGCCAGAAGAATGCCAATATCCACCACCAGCCAGCAGAGCAGGTAACCACCATGTTCAGTCCCTGGCCATTCGCTTAGGTGGGGCTAGATATCATCGGACCAATGGCAAAGGGACGTGGACAGGCGAAGTACGCCATCGTGGCCATAGACTATTTCACCAAATGGGTGGAGGCCGAACCCCTATCCACCATCACAGAGAAGAAAGAAAGCCACAGTTTTTTGAAGAAGAATATTATCTGCTGGTTCGAATCCCACTGGCTGTCGTCACCGACAACAAAAAACAGTTCGATAGCAATGGATTCAGGAAACTCTGCGAAGACCTCCAGATCGCCTTAAGGTTCGCCTCACCAGCCCACCCCAAGTCAAATGGGACAGGTGAGGCGGCAAACAAAACCATCAAGGTAAATCTTAAAGTCGGCTCGGATCCTGCAAGAGCTTATGGGTCGAGGAATTACCGGAAGTACTGTGGGCACACCGGACGACCTATAAAGATTCTACAGGGGAGACCCCGTTTTCCTTATCATACGGGTGTGAAGCAGTTATTCCAGCAGAGATCGGAATAATACCCACATGGTCCGTCATTTTGAGAGCGGAAAGAATGAAGAGCTTATCAGAAGCCACCTCGACCTGATCGAGGAAAAAAGAGAGAGAAGTCAGCCATGAGGACAGCAGTTTATCAACAAAGGATGGCCCGCTTCTACAACAAAAAGTTCAAACTCGCGCCTTTCTCCCAGGCGACCTGGTATAAGAAGAGTCACTCTGAACACTCGAAGGCCGGAAGAAGGCTCGTTTTGAGAGCGGAAAGAATGAAGAGCTTATCAGAAGCCACCTCGACCTGATCGAGGAAAAAAGAGAGAAGTCAGCCATGAGAGGATAGCAGTTTATCAACAAAGGATGGACCGCTTCTACAACAAAAAGTTCAAACTCGCGCCTTTCTCCCAGGCGACCTGGTATAAGAAGAGTCACTCTGAACACTCGAAGGCCGGAAGAAAGGCTCGTTAGGAGCCCCAGTGGGAAGGGCCCTATAAAATTGCCAGAGGTGGTAAGGCCAGGGGTCTACATCTTAGAACATCTGGACGACACGCGATTAAAGAAACCCTGGAACACCGAGATGTTAAGAAAATACTTTCAGTAGATTCTTTTTTTGCAGCAACCCGACAAGGGGTAGGAGCTCAATGTAAAGCCTTTCTCGAAATGCCCGCAGAGAGCTGTGTAAGAAGGGCAGTATGTCTCCGAATATGAATAAAACTTTATCTTTTCAAAAAATTCCACCCACTCTTCTAATTAAAATTGAAAGCCATATTCAAAATTCCGGGGGGACATACTCGAAACGAAGGGATGATCAGAGGGTCGAGGCATCAAACCCATGACATACCAATCACAAAGTGCTACCATAAAAATCACTGGCATAGACAATCCGACCTAACTCGCTCCACTTTCAAAGATCAAGACCACATCAATGGGGAAGAGGTATAAAAGAGCATGAGAACTCTTCGCGATAGCCGGAGCACAACTACCCCACAACTTATATGTACCAGGGACATTCCGGATGGTAATCACGGGGAGGGAGTCCCCCCGTAGGATAACCTGCCTGACCAGTTTGGGGGATACAAACGCAAGGAATGCGTTACCATATGTTTTGCCTACCCGATGGATCCAAAAGAAGCATAGCACGGGGAAGGATGATACCCCCGTTGCGATTGCTTACTCCAGTGTTACCGAACATAAGGAGGAAAATGCCATTAATGTTTCAAACACTCTTGATCCTCACCTACCTGATTAATGGATCCGTGAGAAGCATAGCAGAGAGATGGATGATACCACCGTGACGATTGCTTACTCCAGTGTTACCGAACATAAGGAGGAGAATGCCCTTTTGTTGATGGTGTTTTTTAAGCACTATGATATTTAAGCAGTACGGCATGGGTAAAAGGGTAACTCCCTTCTTGATCGAGACCACTAATGCCGACCCGACCATTCGATGTTGCATATGCCAACAGTAAGGGGCCTAGCACTTGGTGATTAGTGACCGACCACTTAAGTTCGGGTGGACAGGTATTGTCAGATCGATAGCATCATTCTCAGTTCAGAGGACCATTGTGACCGACCTCATAAAGATCGACCAGATAGCGAGATATGCTCCAGATGATAAGTTATCCTATTCTTATAGGGTAAGGAGATAAGTTATCATATTCTTATGGGATAAGGAGATAAATTATCCTATTTTTATGGGATAAGGAGATAAGTTATCATACTTTCATGGGGAAAAGTTGATGAGTCAGTATCCTAATAGGATATGAGAAGTGAAGGTAGTTTTCAACTAGGAATCCTTATGGGAAAATGAATCTGATTTCTTCACTATTATAAATAGAATGGGAAAGTGTAAGTAATGGGCATCAGTATGAGCATGAATATAATTACCATGAGACTTGTAAACACAAGAGATATCAGAGAAGCATATCTCAGTAATAAAAAGATCGTTCGTTCTGTGCCCGTGGATGTAGGCTGGATCTGATCCGCCGAACCACGTTAAATCTCTTTGTCGATTGGTATATTTATCTGTCTTTTGCCAAATTTGCTTTTGGTTTCCCATAAACAAAAAAAATTCACAGTTGGATGAGGATTGTATCGGGGGTAAAAAACCTTATTGCCCCTGAGACCGAAATCAGCCGTCAACACCCTTAATGTCTCGAACACTCTTTGATCCCCATTACCTTGATCATTCGGATCCGTGGGAAGCATAGAACGGGGAGGGACGATACCCCCGTGGTGATTGCTTGCTCCAGTGTTACCGAACATAATGAGGAATATGCCTTTAATGTCTCGGACACTCTTTGATCCCTATTTCTTTGATCATTTGGATCCAAGAGAAGTGTAGCACGGGAAGGGATTGTACTCTCGTAGCGTATACTTGCTCCAGCGTTGTAAGGAGGAGCCCTCGAACAGTACACAAGCTCCATGGAGACCAGAAGTATAGAGGATGTGCCCTTACCATTTTAAACACTCTTTGATCCAAATCATGGTTCACCGGGACTCTGAATTGAAAGATTCAGGATTGTGTTTTGGAAACCTCGGGCAGGACGCTGTCTTAAGGAATCCGTGCGATTGTTTACACTTTAACATTTTATTTTGGGATAAGTGCTAAAGTCGCCCCCGCCTTTTAATTTTATTTTCCAGAGTTTTGTTTTTGTTTTTTCGCCGGTCTGGAAAGGGGACGCCCGTGCCAGATTCGGTAGGGCTTCAAAAGGTTGATTCACTTCCCTTCTGAATAAGTCCCAATGATTAATCGGCTCGGGGCTGGATTCGTTCCGCCGAGGCTACTTGATTAATCGGTTCGGGGCTGGATTCATTCCGTCGAGGCCACTTGATTAATCGGCTCGGGGCTGGATTCGTTCCGCCGATGCCACTTGATTAATCGGCTCGGGGCTGGATTTGTTCCACCGAGGCCATTTGATTAATCGGCTCGGGGCTGGATTCGTTCCGTCGAGGCCACTTGATTAATCGGCTCGGGGCTGGATTCGTTCCGCCGAGGCCACTTGGTTATTCAGCTCGGGACTGGATTTCATTCCGCCGAGGCCACTTTGATTCTCTCAGCTCGGGGTCAGGTTATGTCCCACCGAGTCCATCCTTTTGGTCTGGGGATGCAACATTCCCCCAGAGCCAAGTATTTCTCTCAGCTCGGGGTCGGGTTACGTCCCACCGAATCCATCATTTTGGTCTGGGGACGCAACATTCCCCCAGAGCCAAGTATTTCTCTTAGCTCGGGGTCGGGTTACGTCCCACCGAATCCATCCATTTGGTCTGGGGACGCAACATTCCCCCAGAGCCAAGTATTTCTCTCAGCTCGGGGTCGGGTTACGTCCCACCGAATCCATCCTTTTGGTCTGGGGACGTAACATCCCCCCAGAGCTAAGTGTTTCTCCTAGCTCGGAGTCGGTCCTCAAGTGGACGTTTTTGGGAGAGCAACCGGAGCAAGTCATGAAGAATCAAAAAAGAAAAGTGGAATGGAATGGAAGCATACAAGATATTCACATAAATAGGGTCATGAAAAAGAGTTATTACAAGAAAAAACAAGTGTGTTCGGGATTACACGGGGCCCCATTTGGGTTATCCCCTACAGTTCAGCCCGCGCAGGGGCAATTATTTCTTCCTCAA
>SKCR01025587.1:0-37182 GCA_019454045.1 Zanthoxylum bungeanum
TTCACAAAATCGTTGCACCATTCCCAATGAAGTTCAAGAGGGTATAGATATTACTGATGGCCTCCACCAGTATTTGGAGTCTACTGGTGACTCTCAAGAACTTTATATTGATAGTGTCCTAAAAAAGGCAGTAGGTAATTCACCATCTGAGATTTCAGATGAAGAACAGTTCCTTTTCAGTGATCTTGACGAATTAAAACTTAGTAAGGTTCAGGGTATGGATTCAAGTTCACCAGATAGTGTAAAGAATTGTGATCATCCAGCATTTTCTGCGGAAGGCATTAAGGAAGTGGATGGGTCAATCAATAAAAATGATGAGTCTTCTTCTTCGTCGGACTTGTTTGGTCAATATAGCCCATTGAATGATATTGAAAACTCAACATTAAAATTGAGAGCAATATCAAATCCCATTATTATTCATAAAAGTCATTTGGCTGCTGAGGAAGTTGGGAGACTGGTAGAATCTTTGCCAATTATGACTTCCACTGTCAAATTGGATGCACATGACCCTCATCATCCTCTAAGCCAGTCACTGGACTCAAATTCCAAATCCTTGAATTGGACATTGTTTAAGGAAAATGACTCTTGCTGCATGAAGACAGATACTGACAGTGAACAACATTTGGCGGAGGAACAACTTAATATTGAGGATACTCAAATCTCACAGGAGCAAAAAACTAATCTTTGCAATCCTGCAGGTAAGAAAATTTCAATATGCACTCATATATTTTTTACATTCCATTTGTGCTATACCGGAAATAAAACAGTTTCATTTTCAAATTTCTTTTACTAGTGTTTATAGGTTCCTCATTTTTCTTGTGTGATATAATATTATAGTAATCAGTAAACGATTTTAATTAAATTTTTATCATTGCCTTCATATGAGGAGTGTCTTTGCTCGAGCACAGATAACTCCTGTGGATGCACCCAAGAACAAACTGGAAACATTTAATTTTTTCTGGTTTCCAAGTTCTTTTTCGCTGGAAAACTTAGAAAGTCATGTGCTTTCAGATATGCAGAGATATCTCTTTGCAAACACTTGTTCTATCATCTATGAAGGAATGTGTGCTCATGCAGCTTCTCAAGTATTTGATGATGAAAAACAAAAATTGGATATCAGTAAATTTATAAAATTGGATATCGATAAATTTACTTCTCTAGGTCTTGCAGTTTTAAAGAATGATAGGCTTGTTGTCAGTATTGGTGGCTGTTACTTCGCAAGGGACGTAGCTACTCATATTGATCTATGGATGGTTGCATTTGGAATTAAAGAACTATTTGAACCATAAGGCATGATAGCTATTGACCGAGTTGAGAAATCAAATCTCTTACAGGGGATCCTGCAAAACCTATTGTTCCCCCCGGTGGAAGCTGGAGGCTTTGGCCTTTCTTTACAAAATCAAGATCCGGGAAAGGTATGAAGCCAGTTCTAAGTGATACCAAAAGTTCTGACGCTGAAGTTGCTTCAAAGAACATCAACGAGAGAGACGGAACTAAAAGTGTGTGTAAACCAAAGGTGGTGAAGAAGAAGCTTAGGGTGCTAATTCCAACTTCTGAACAGCTGTCATCCTTGAATCTGAAGGAAGGAAAGAACATTGTAACCTTTACATTCTCCACTCCAATGCTAGGCAAGCAGCAGGTCCTTTTTTTCTTCTTCCTCAATACTTTTGGTTCATCTTACATAGTTTTTAAAACTGAACTATTCCGTTTTCTTGTCGTTCTTGAGGTCCTCTCCTAATATTACATTACATTCCTCACAGGTTGATGCCAGAATATATATGTGGAAGTGGAACACCCGTATAGTAATCTCAGATGTGGATGGTACGATTACAAGGTAAGGTTTTCTTATTTTCTCTAATGCAACAGTTGTTTATCATATTTTATTTTCAGAGGAATTAAACTTTTAGTTCAAATTTTGCAAAGTAAAGTTGCGGTTGTTGCATTTCAATGTAATTCAGTAATTCCAATCAAGTAGAAAACTGCTTGGCAATATCCACAACCTGAATATGGTTTGTATAAGCAAGTCACAAGTGCGTGTCCTTCCTTTTAGTGGGCAAGGTCTTTTAGAGGGCAAGGTCACATGTGGAGTTGTGAATTGATCGGGAGAAAAATGAAGAAACTAAATTGTTTAGAGATATGTATGTTAAAAATTTCCATGAGTAACAATAGAACTGAATTTGCCTCTCAGCTTGTGAAGATTGATACCTCAAGTGTTGCCTTTTGTCCTGCCACCATTCTCAGGTTGTTGAAACCTGAAAAATGGTACTTGGCTTAGGCAGCGAAGCCTGATGGAAGTAGATCCCAAATCTTGGTATTGGACCTGCTTCCATTCTCAACTAGTTGAAGAGGACTGCCCATGGGCAAGATTTGACATTAGTCTTTTTAAGTTTAAGAAAAAACCTAATAAAATTTTACTAGATGAGATGAAACAATGAAATGATGTTGTTCTAAAAGACTCTAGGCGGTAGTTGGACAGTGGGGAGCGTCTAGGCCTTTTAGGCGGTGTTTAGACATGCTAAGCGCTAGACGGTTTTATTTATTTATTTTGTTAAATATATATAATCTGTCGGTATATATGAAAAATAAAGAAATGAAATTTTATACTTCTTAAAATGTATGTGAGTGAAATGTGACCAAAACATGTCTCATGCTTTAAAAAAAGGCATGAGAGTTTTAGAACAAAACATGTTTCTTAATTCACACAGACGAAAGTATGGAAATATCAAATATTCTACTATTTCTCGGACTCTTCCTCTCCATATCTCTCTAACACGATATCTTTATCGGATTCAAACTTATAGTCCTGTTCTCCTTCATCCTCGGTGTCCTCATCCGATACTAATTCCTCTTCATGGAGCTCTCTAACTTCAACATTTCCAACACTTCTTCGAGCCTCTGAGACATTATCTACTTAATTGGACTTGCAACATTTAAGGCTTATTGCTTAAGTATGCCTTTATTTCTTTTATTTTGTACATATATTTTTTGTAACCAAATTGGGCCCTCTAAACCGTCTAGTTAGACCGCCTAGAACCTTCTAATCAGACCACCGATTTATTGAACGATTAATGCTTAAACGGTTCGGCGAGGCACCGCCTAGCGCCTAGGCACCTCCTAGAAGGCCACCTAGTCTGTTTTTTAGAACACTGGAAATGATATGGCAGTTTGGTTGCATAATATAATGGTTTTGTAAAGGAGAATTATCAACCGTTTACTCAATGTTTGACACGTTATCAAAAATACACAAATCCTATAACTTTGTTCACGGGTCCACCCAAAAATTGAAAAGTATATCAAATTTGGAATATGATTGAAAAGTACATCAAATATTGGCTATACATGTGTTACATGATAGGTGAACGTTTGATATAGGATCAAAAGTGTATTAAACATTGGGTATACATCTGTTACATGATAGGTGGACGTTTGCCACACTTTTCAATCTTTTGGTGGACCAGTGAACAAAGTTTCAAGCTTTGTGTATTTTTGATAGCGTGCCAAATATTGGGTATACTATTAATAATTTCCCTTTTATAAATAGACAAGGAAAACTCTTGGCTATTCAAAACCTTAGCTGTATAGCCTGAGAAGGTAATGTTTCTGAGTTATGGTTGTCAGATTTTTATAACTGTATATTTTTATCATTATTTTTTTTTCACGATTTCCATGCTCCAGCATTAGCTTGTAAAGAAATTGAGTGAATATTGTCTTTTGACCTTTCTATAGATCTAAATTGTGAAGTCTTAGAACTTGGTGATGACTGTTTTTGAATCAATTTACTGAGTTGTCCATAGTTCAATTCTTGACTAACTGAGAATTCGAGTAAACTTTCATCACATTACTCGGATTTGCTCCTTGAAATTATTGTTCAATTTACTTGATCTGATTCTTTTCTTCAGTACTTATTGTGAATTATTTTGACACCCTTTAATTCCCATCTTATTACAGATCTGATGTTCTGGGTCAGTTCATGCCTATGGTTGGGGTAGACTGGTCACAAACAGGCGTTGCACATTTATTTTCTGCTATTAAGGTTTATTGCAGTTCCATCTTTTATGTCAATTTCAGCTTTTGAGCAATTTGACACTCATACGTAGCCAGTCATTCTAGATTGCACCAGATGAAAATTCTGATGGGTGCAATCAACACAATCTAATGGAAAACTGCATCTTTTACGCTTTTACTGTTCACAATGATGTAATCTATTTAATAGCTAGCTATAAGATGCTCTAGTCTCATACTCTATTTCAGAATTCAGATTCTTAAAAGGCTAAAGAGTCCCACATACATGCACTGTAACTAATGTTTATGGACTACATCAGGGTCTCTGAATGGACCAAGTGTGTTGCAGGAAAATGGGTATCAATTGCTTTTCCTTAGTGCACGTGCGATCTCTCAGGCTTATCACACTAGGCGATTCCTATTCAACCTGAAGCAGGTGAAATATACAAAATTAGTGCTTAATTTTCATTTTATTTTTGAAAAAATTAGAATCAAAATAATCTGAATGTTATGTTTATTCTTACTTATTAGTTGAC
Source organism: Zanthoxylum bungeanum (assembly GCA_019454045.1). Lineage (NCBI taxonomy): Eukaryota > Viridiplantae > Streptophyta > Magnoliopsida > Sapindales > Rutaceae > Zanthoxylum > Zanthoxylum bungeanum. The sequence continues at coordinate 4,539 of SKCR01025587.1, forward strand.
AAATTTACGCTCTCAAAATTGCAGGATGGGAAGGCTTTACCTGATGGGCCTGTTGTTATTTCACCAGATGGACTATTTCCATCTCTATTTCGAGAAGGTAACTACATTTGATGGAACTCGTGCATTAGTTGATTTTTCCCCTTTTTTGGCCGAATTACATAAAAGTCTCTTTGTATTTGCTGGTAAATTTCTTGCATTTCATTTATCCCTTTAGAGGCACAAAAGCACTGACAATCCAGCCCTTTATACTAGCATGAATCTGTTGTTTTATTCATTTCTAATTTGCAGGAAATATTGCAACTCAGTAATTTTTTTTGCACACTTAAAATCTTCTAACTTGCCAATGAATTTGTGACATGCTCTCCATAAGTAATAATTCTACATGGAGGAGTGGCTTTTAGATTTTGTGGGTGTCGTATGTTCAATTGGTAAAACTCTCAAGTTCTTAACCTTGATCATACTATGGTTTGGGAGAGGTTTGGTTTACATTGATGTAATATTAGAAAAGGGATTTTTTTTTCAAATTCTAGATAATGTATATGGACTCTTTGTGCTTATCTTGAATTTTCTTGTAGCAATTCCTCGTCAAACTCTAACATGTTTTTTGGCAGTTATAAGAAGGGCTCCTCATGAATTCAAGATAGCATGCTTAGAGGTTAGTTCCCTTGGTATTACATACTTTTATATAATGTTCCACATATTAAACTCCTCCAGTCTGAAATCTTTGCTGTTATGTAGACCATTAATGAGGTTTCTGCTTCTGGTACTGGTAGATAACTTGTGATTGTATGGATGCTCCATTTAAACCAATTAAGTCCATTGTGTTCCCAAGTGACGTCTCTTTTAATATTTGAAATTCTTGATATTTCTAGGATATCAAGGCATTGTTTCCTTCTGATTACAATCCTTACCCATTCTATGCTGGTTTCGGGAACAGAGACACCGATGAAATCAGCTACCTTAAGGTTGGAATCCCCAGAGGAAAAATATTTATTATTAATCCCAAGGTAATTTAAGACCTCAATGCTTAAAAGATGACAAAAGCCTTGGTGCCTCAGAAACTGGCAATTTGTATGCCAAATATTCCTTCTGATGGTTTGAAATTTTGCAGGGGCAGGTTGCTGTGAATCGTCGTGTTGACAGTAAAACATACAGTTCGCTTCAGACTCTTGTTCACGGCATGTTTCCCCTCACAACCTCCACGGAGCAGGTTTTATTTTGTATTTTTTCTCAATTCTAAGCTTGTTTTACTTTTATTTCTGGTGTTGTGTTCTAAAATATGGCCCCACATCACAGATCAAAATTGGTTTTAATGGCCCCTTTCCTTGATTTCTCTGTCATTATGTTTAGAATTTCATATCGGTCAACATAACATTGTAAGGACAACAGGGATATATATATGTATGTATGTATGTATTAATATTATCATTTCCCAGATCATCTACCCTTGACATCTGTCTCCATTAGATGTCAGCTTAGTTTGGTTGATTGTTCTTTGGAGTGCTCATATTTTTTATGTATTTATTTTTCATTGGGACAGGAGGATTTCAATCAATGGAATTACTGGAAAGTGCCACCTCCAAACATTGATGTTTGAAGTTGTCGGGTAGACGTAATAGCTAGCTTGACTCTCCTGATACGTAGGAGGAGGATGGGTGTGGCCCATGCTTGTTCTGGAACTTTTATGGTTTGTTTTGATTTCAACTTAGCACTTATCATTTGAAACTGGATGTGGGAATTATATTAATGTTGTTCGCAAAATAAGATTGTGTAAACTATATGACTCTCTCTAGGGAAATTTAGAAAATAAATCTATCTTTTTTTCTTTGTTTTCTGTTTTAATAGTGTTGCTTTGGCAAATTACAGGCTAAGTGTGGTCAAGGACGATGACAAGAGTTCCTAATTGATTGCTAATTTGCTGGGTTGGTTGATTTATTGGTGGCCTGGAGGTGATTTATATAAAAAGATTTGAGATTCATCTCATGTATGTGCTGCTTCAGTGTTCATGTTATTTCATGAACAGTTCAATTAAATTTGCCAAAATCTTTGAAATTGTAATAGTTCTTTCTGTACCAAGTTAAAAAGGTTTATAACACTCGGAATGTATATTCGATTTTATGGCTAGGCATTAATTTGCAAGTGACAGGACAGCTCTATCTTGTTTTTCCTAATCATCTCGAAGACAATTTTATAGTTTGTTTGGACCCCACCAATTTACGGAAAAAAAATCTTATTTCCAAAGTTTCTATATCTCATTTGTAACTAAAGATGGTACAATTCAGATATCCGGATCTGTATGGATTCGGGTCTGGATATTTTTTTTGGTGGATCTGGATCAGTATTCGGATCCAAAAAAATATCGAGACCCGGGGTTGGGTATTTTGTATTTATTTTTATTTTTTTACTAATTTTTAATTCCATTCTTTATATTTTTATATTTTTCAAATTATATTATATTATATTTGTATTTATTTTTTAATTTTATTAAAAATAAATTAATAAAAATTCTGAATCTGAGTCTCGGAATGTAGATTTGGATACAGGTCCGGAATTTCGCTACTCGGGTATTTCCAGACCCTAGTCTTCTGGGACTGCAGATTCAGACTTTTTTGCAATCCATATTTCTAATCATCAGAAAATATTTTTTTTAAAAAAATAACTGAAAATATTTTTCAGAAAATATTTTTAAATAATAGTTAAATATTGGAAAATGTTTTTTTTTTTTGGAAAATGATTTTCATGAAAAATATTTTACTTAGACAACACAAATGGATCTAAGTGAAATCATGATTCTCCTTGGGTACAAAATCGATCAGACTTATAAACTATTTCATGATCATCCTCAATAGCGATGTGAGATATTTTATTAATTTCGTAAAAGGACAATCAAAATCATTTTCGTTTCAAACGTTATCGGTAGAATAGTTTTAAGCTTTCAATATGCTTGTTTGAAAAATATAAAACAATATATATTTTTTTAGCATAAAATAATGAAAACTTTCAGAAATTAAATTTACCAGCGTCTGATTTTGAAAATTCATTATAAATTATTGAACTTATCCGTTTTCATTGAAACAAAATTTGAAAGATTCCTTTTGATGTTTAGTTTAACAAGTAGTTGAAATTGCTGGGTTGATTAGTCCGCACTTCCTTTGAGAAACACAAACGAGTGGGTTGATAGCTTTGAACCATGTTTTGTGTGTAGAGATTGTATTTTGGCTGATTATACTACCGAAAATATTAATCATGTTGTTGATAGTGATTTTTTTGATAAAATTCTTAGTCCGAGGGGTCGAAGGGTATAGTAGTAACACGGTTCAATGGAGGGAAATGTCCATGGGCCCAATAATTAGAAGAAGAGAAGAGTATGACCCTTTCATGATGTGTAATGGAGATTTATAGATTTTGAGATGATGTAAATATAGATGGTGTCCGACCCAATCACATTGAAGAGTGTTTTTGAGGAGCTATGAGAATTATTGAGGACCGACCCGATGAAGTATCATATGTGGGAACCCGACCATATTGAAAACTGGATTTGAGAGAACAAGTTATCTCGGTGACCTGACCCGAAAAATGAAGATATGATCATGACCGACCAGTATGTGAGCAGCATGACATATGCTCTACCTCGAAAAAAGTCCATTTAGAAGGCTAATGATGAAAGAGATAAAGTAACAGTGATCGTAAACCCTGCCAACCGCCATAGGACGGTACAATGGAAGAGCAGTAGCCGCCAGAGGCCGCTATAGGTCGGTTCAGTGGCAGGAAAATGAGCTTCTTTGATTGGTTGGGAATGTGGTAGAAACAATGACTAAAGTTTATAATGATGATTCAGTGACATGGGCTAACGTCAGGGTCGGTTGTAATAGTATATTTGGGACAATATATAAAGAGATAGAAGCCATATTAGAAAGGGTTAGCAATTTTCATATTTTTCAACACTTATAATTTGAGAGCAAACTAATGGTAGAGAGAGAAAATGAGTCGTGTACCCAACCACACCTTGAACCCTAGAGGTATTTGTTGTGATAATCGTGTATTTTCCTTGTTAGAAGCTCGGGTCGGTATTAACCCCAAGCCTAATAAAAGTAAACCATTTTCTCCCGTGGACGTAGGTTGGAGCTATTCTCCACCTAACCACGTAAACCCTTGCTTATGTGATACTTTATCTTTTGCTAAGTTTGTGTGATTCTAATTAACCAAAAAAATTCACAGTTAGGGGATGTTTTTTTGAGGGGTGAGTTTCCTATACTGCTCTTGAACAAAAAACAACCGTCAATAGTTAGCGTCTTCTGTGGGGAGCTAGAGTAAAAGCAATCAACACATTAAGACGATGGTAGAAGATGGAAATCATAGAGGCCATGAGCTATCGACAATAGACTGGATACAAAAAATGAAGGAGAGTCTACAGCTAGAATGAGAGAAAGCCAAAGAAAAAAGGGAGTAGACCAGGACTATTATAAAGGCGATGATGGAAAATATTGAGAGGTTGGAGAAAAGTTTAGAGCACAAGCTAATGGGGGACCTAGTCACATGAGGGAAAAAGTTATCAGTGGAAAGAGAGTAGTTGGTGGAGAAGAAGAGCAAGAGGTCAGAAGTAGGAAACCATACAAAGTGAAATCAGTGGTTGTGGCCAGTGAAGTGCAATTGGAAGAGCCTCTAGAGAGGCATGACGAAAGGTGAATGCTCGAATCACTAATTAGCAGCCTTGTCACATGAAGTATGATTCGAGGTGATACCAGAAGCTAGAGCAAGGAAATCCGCATACGAGGAAACATCATTGGCTGGAAGAGGATCGTGAGGAGATCTCCAGTAGCAGGCATGGAAATCCTGAGAGCAAATAAAGGAATTGGTTGAATCGAGAGATGAGGAGATGTGAGAAGGAAACACGAGGTTGTGCTTGCGAAGATCGGGATTTGGAGCCAGAATCTCCTTTGAAAAGGAAATTTGGGATGCGGAGTTTCCCAAGAGACTTACCATACCATCGATATATGTGTATAAGGCCATTATTGACCCTAAGTCACATGTGGAGAGGTTTGTATTACTAATGGAAATTCAGGGCGTGGTCGGGCATGCAATCTGTAAGATATTCCCATTAAAACTAAGAGAGTCTGGCAGTTTGTAGTTTAGAAACTTGACGCCCGAGAGTATTAACAGGTTTTTACAACTGTGAAAATCCTTTGTGCGTCACTTCAAAGGATCTTGTGCACCAAGGAAAATGATCGGGTCATTAAGGACAATGAAGCAGCGGGACGATGAGTCGCTCAAGAGTTTTTTAGATCGGTATCATAACCTGATGTAGGAGGTGGGGGCGTATGAGTCTCCAGAAGCTTTCAAGAGTTTGAAAGACACATTAAAGGTCGGGAGATTGTGATCCCACCTAAGAATTCAAGAGGTGTCTGATTACGCCATGACATTGGAACAAGCGAAGAGATTTTTTCGATTGGAAGAAAAGAAGAAGATGGCAAGAGGAAGTAGCATTCGGGAAAAGAAATAAGTGAGAAGGGATGATCGTCATGACAGTGGCGACTGGAGAGGGCCGAGTCTGAGGCCGTATGAGTTTAAGCCAATTACTTAGAGGAATCCAATACCAGAGAGGAGGCCTTCAGTTAAGGTTGCCTAAATAATTGGGGGTACGACATATATCGCTCTTAACATGCCACTGTCTCAAGTGACCTGAGAGATTTAGGATAAGAGGCTGTTGACCGAGCCCAACCCCAAAAGTTTCCCCATTGATAGAAAGGACAACATGGCCTATTGCTCCCATCACAATCTTAGGGGCCATAGGATCAGAAGGTGCAAGGACCTGCAGGATCAGATCGATGACCTAATTAGAAATGGCTACCTTAAAGACTGTATATATCATGAGGCTATGAGGGTGAGGTAGCGCCAAAAGCAGCAACCTATGTTACTATTATGGGAGGAAAAACACTGACGGGAGACTCAAATAGAGCTAGAAAGAATTATTGCTGAGTCAACAATCTCGAGATGCTGAGTACAGAGAAGACCTCGAGGATAAAAAAATCCCGACCAGTGCCAATAATATTCACCGATGAGGACACTTAGAGAAGTTACCCTCACGATGACACCCTCATTATTACAACTAATATAAGCGGGTCAGACGTGGACATGATACTAGTGGATTTTGAGAGTGCGGTGGACATTATATCGAAGGAGGCCCTGAACAGACTAGGTGTAGAATTCACCACATTGACAAATGATGTTACCCCACTATATGAGTTTGGGGGATCGACAGTTATTCCGCTTGGCCGAGTGAAGCTTACAATGACTATTGGGATAGGCTTTCATACTTGGATCATAATGATGGATTCCACGGTAGCGATGTGTGGTAAATATATCATTATTTCTCACTCATTTGACTTAATATTTTGTATAGTTTCTTGAATTTTGTGAATATTTTGATGTGTTTTGTGTATTTTTTAGATAAATAAAGTTTCAGGACTCACTGGAATCAAATCAGGGCCAAAACAATAAAAAACAGACAAAAAGGGTAAAATTCTCATTTACGCGTTGCGACGCGCAGCACTTTTACGTCACGACCGCTAACATACGCCTGATATTGCTAAAATGCACCAGACACATGTCACAATCAGAGAAGTTTACTATCATGCGCCATTGCTAACATGCGCCTGCCGCGTGTCAACATCACATCAAATCTGTTAACGTACGCCGGACACATGTCACCATCACATGCTACCGACACTCATCATTGAAAATACGTCATTGCTTGCGTCATGCTGACATCAGCGTCACGATGCGCACACCCTTTTGCGTCGCGACGCCGACACAATAATTCTGCCGACAGCCACGTGTCCTCATCTCCGAAAGCCGCGCGCCATGTGGCGCAAATCAATGGCACGTCGCGACGCGAGAGGCCAAGTTTTGCCTATAAATTCAGGTCGATTTCAGTTGTAAACTCATATTTTCTTCAAAGGAATTCCTTAAGAATACTAAGAAGATTGTATCTTGTTTGTTTACTTACAGCTTTCTGTATTTAATTTTATTTACTTTTCGCAATATCACTTTCTTTTCTTTACTTTTCAGTCTTTCTTTTCTTTATTCAGCATGAGTAGGTAACTCTCTTCTGGTGGGGTGAAAGGTAAGATTTTATTACTAATATTTAGATTAATCTCCCTTAATTATAATATATAAACTATTTAAAACCTGACTTAATGGAATACCGCCTTTATGGTCTGTTGGACTTAATAAAATTGATTTTAACCTGACTAAACTGGATACCACCTGTACGGTCGGTTGGAATTAATCATAAACTTGACTTAATCAGGATACCGCCTATATGGTCGGTTGGTCATTATCACGCAAAAGTTAATATATTATAATAAGGGAGATATCTAAAATAGTAGTAATAAAAGTGGATCCTCTAACCCCAATATTTTCTTTATTGTTTTATTTACGTTTTTAATTTCCAGCTTTTACTTTATGTCATTTATTTTATTTAAGCTTATACTAGCCTTAGATATGTGTAGTAACTAAACCCGTTATCTGAGGTTGTGATGAATTCCATTATCACCGATTTATAAGGGGTTATTTCATATCTTGGGTAATATAAAGGTTTATTTATTAAGTCTTAAGCTTAATGCATCTTGTTAACTGGCCATTAATAAGATTGATTTGGTAAACTTAAAATAAACTTGACGAAGGAATTTTAGGTTTTAGCCTTAGACTTAATAGCCCACGATCTTCCTTGAGGATAGATAACCCTTTAATAGATTTCCTTACAGGATAGACATATATATGTCGGGCGGGGGTAGCCACAATTGGAACTTAATCTTAATGAATTCAGGTAACTTGGTTAACATAGACATATGATTAATTGGGTTACATTGGGTATTTGTATTTGACCATCGACATAGGCTTTTGCATAATTTCGTGTTCCAGGTTAATAAACCAATATATTACACAGACATGGAATAACCACTTTATCTTTAAACGAAATTGAAAGGATTCACAACCCTGGATAGTTTAATAATATTGAATTTTCCTTTAATTTACTTTCGTACTGTTTTATTTACTTATTTTAGTTTAAAGTCACCATCCAATCAAACAACCAATCTATTAGATATTTGTAAAAAATTGGCTTCGTATATTAATAGCTTAGGTATTAAGTCCTCGTGGGATTGATACATTTATACTACTTGAACGATACATATGCTTGCGTTATATGTGTGTGATCACGCCAGTCAAGTTTTTGGCGCCGTTTCCGGGGACTTATTTATCTTTCACTGTTAGTTTTGAGGTTAAATACATTACTTGTGTCTAATTTATTTTTACTTATTGTTTTTTTTTCTTGTGTTTCAAGTTCTCAAACACTACATGAGACGAACCAGAAGCTTTGAAATCCGACCGCTTGACCTAGAAATTGAAAGAACAATCAAACAGTTGAGAAGGGAAATGCGAGAAGGCCAATAAACACTAATCAACATGGAACCTGAACCTTTGGAGGTTGCACCACCAATTCCTATTCGAGACAGAACTATTTCGGTGGTTGACAGCTTCATTTCATGTATTGTACTTCCTCCCTTACCAGCAAATGCGTGTGACATCAAAACATGCATCCATATGATACAACAGTCAGTTCAGTTTAGGGGGAATACAACTGAAGATCATAATGCCCACATCAGCAACTTCCTGGAGGTTTGCGGCACTTTCAATTACAACCGAGCAGCTGAAGAAGCAATGAGATTGCGTGTTTTTCCATATTCATTGAAAGACAGAGCTAAGGCTTGGTTACATTCATTACCAGCAGGTTCCATCACAACTTGGAACACTCTAGCTACCAAATTCCATGCAAAATATTTTCCCCCAGCCAGAACTGCAAAGCTGAGGAATGACATTACATCCTTTGTACAATATGACTCAGAATCCCTCTGCGAAGCTTAGGAAATGTACAAGTATTTTCTCAGAAAATGTCCTCACCATGAGATTACAAAGTGGCTACAAGTCCAAACTTTCTATAATGGACTTTCTGGACTGATGAGAACCATAATTGATGCTGCGGCTGGAGGAGCTTTAATGGCAAAAGGAGAAGATCAGGATTGGGACCTAATTGAAGAAATGACCAACAACAATTCTTTGTGGCCAACAGAAAGGAGCATGATCCAAAGAATTGATGGAATCCATGAAGTTGGAGTCAACACAACAGTGAATGCTAAGCTGGATCAGATATGTAAATTCATGGAAACTCTTAGCACACAAGGCAATATTGGATCCACAATTTCACCATATGGAGGAGAACCAGAGACAAACCAACATGAAGAGACGGTGAATTATGTCAACAATTTCAACAGACAGGGAAACAATCCATATTCAAACACTTACAACCCAGGGTGGAGGAATCATCCCAATTTTTCATGGAACAACAATTCAGGGCAAATGAACAATCCACCACCAGGATTCCAACAGCAAAATAAAGGCCAGAAGTATGAAAAAGAACCAGGAATAGCAGAAGTGCTTGCCCAGTTGAAAAAGCAAGAAGCAAAATACGATGCTTCAACAGCTATGGTTCAAAATCAAGTAGCACTGAATCAAAGCCATTCAGCTTCTATTAAAGCACTTGAGAATAAAATGGGATAACTGGCCAATGCTCAGAGTTACAGACCGCCAGGTAAACTTCCTAGCAACACAGAACCAAATCCAAGGAACATAGGGAAGAAGCAATGTCAAGCCATCACTTTGAAAAGCGGTACTGAAATCAACAAAGATGTTGGAATCAAGGCATCCATTGAGGAAGTTCCAAATGAAGCAGTTCCACATATGGAGGAAAAAGAAGCAAAGGAAAAAGATCAAGAAAGATTCACTCCACCTCCACATTTTCCACAGCGTCTCCAGAAAAATAAACTAGACAAACAGTTTGCTCGATTCCTGGAGGTCTTCAAAAAGCTGCATATCAACATTCCATTTGCAGAAGCATCGGAAGAAATGCCCAGCTATGTCAAATTCATGAAATATATTCTTTCACGAAAACAAAGATTGGGAGATTACGAGACAGTAGTATTGACAGAAGAATGCAGTGCCATCATTCAGAGGAAACTTCCCCTAAAGTTGAAAGATCCTGGCAGTTTCACTGTCCCACCATAGGAGAACATTACATCGGTAAAGCTTTATGTGATTTATGTGCTAGTGTTAATTTGATGCCTTTTTCGATTTACAGGAAACTACAGATTGAAGAAGCAATGCCCACCTCAGTCTCTCTACAACTTGCTGATAGAACGCTCGTATTTCCGAGAGGTGTAGTTGAAGATGTGTTAGTCAAAGTCGACAAACTCATTCTCCCAGCAGATGCCATTATCCTTGACATGGAGGAAGAGAAAGATGTACCTATCATCCTTGGGAGACCATTCTTGGCTACAGGTCGAACTATTATTGATGTATAAAAATGAGAATTAACCATGAAAGTGCAGGACCAAGAAGTTACCTTCAATGTTTTCAAAGCCATGAAATTCCCGAGCGATGAAAAAGAGGATGAATATTTCAGAATTGATGTTGTAGATAGTATCATCCAGGATACTGATACACTGCCACCTCCCACGGATAAACTTGAAGCTTGCATCACCAATATCACTGATAGCGAGCAAGATGCTGAAATTCTGGAATGTATCAACTATCTTGACAAACCATTTCGCTTCAAATCGACACCACAGGTGGAAAGTCTGGAATTATCAAAGAAAGAGCGAATCAAGCCCTTAATTGAAGAACCACCGCAGCTGAAGCTAAAGCTACTTCTGAGCCATCTCAGGTATGCATTCTTAGGAAACTCTTCTGAATTACCTGTGATTATCTCTTCTTCGCTAACATTGGAGCATGAAGATAAGTTACTGAGAGTGTTACGAGAACACAAGAAAGCCACTGGCTGGACTATAGCAGATATTCAAGACATTGTTCTATAATTTTGTATGCATAAAATCTGATGAATGACGAGTACAAACCCACAGTGGAGAATTAACGAAGATTAAATCCAATCATGAAGGAGGTCGTGAAGAAAGAAATTATCAAATGGTTGGATGCCGGCATCATCTACCCCATCTCTGACAGCACGTGGGTGAGTCCTATGCAATATGTACCAAAGAAAAGAGGAATTACTGTAGTCACAAATGAAAAGAACGAGCTGATTCCAACTAGAACAATGACTGGATGAAGAGTATGCATGGACTACAGGAAACTGAACAAAACAAAAAGGAAAGATAATTTTCCGCTGTCATTCATTGACCAGATGCTAGACATATTGGCGGGAAATGAGTTCTTTTATTTTCTGGATGGATACTCGAGGTACAATCAGATTGCCATTGCCCTAGAAGATCAGGGGAAAACCGCTTTTACTGTCCGTATGGTACTTTTGCTTTCCGCAGGATGCCATTTGGACTATGTAATGCTCATGCCATATTTCAACGTTGCATGATGGCTATCTTCTCAGATATGCTGGAACAAAGTACAAAGGTTTTCATGGATGATTTTTCAGTGTTTGGAGACTCGTTCGACCACTGTTTGTAAAATCTGGAAAATGTGTTATAAAGGTGCGAAGATACCAACCTGGTACTCAACTGGGAGAAATGCCACTTCATGGTGCATGAAGGCATCGTCCTGGGACATCGGATCTCACAAAAGGGAATCGAGGTAGACAAAGCAAAGATCGAAACAATTGAAAAACTACCTCTACCAACATCTGTCAAAGGGATTTGGAGTTTTCTCGGACATGCAAGCTTTTACATGAGATTTATCAAAGACTTCTCAAGATTGCTAAACCTATGTGCAATCTTTTGGAGAAAGATGTGCCTTTCAACTTCACCAAAGAATGCCACGAAGCTTTTGAAATCTTGAAACAGAAGCTGGTCTCTGCCCCTATCATAGTAGCACCGGACTGGACCCTTCCATTTGAGGTGATGTGCGATGCTAGTGATTTTGCTGTAGGTACAGTTTTGGGACAACGCAAAGAAAAAATTTTCCATACCATTTATTACTCCAGCAGAACTTTGAATGAAGCTCAACTCAACTACACAACCACTGAAAAGGAGTTGCTCGCAGTTGTGTTCTCTTTTGATAAATTATGCTCATATCTGCTGGGTCCCAAAGTGGTGGTTTACACAGATCATTCAGCAATCAAATATCTGATCGCGAAGAAAGATGCCAAACCTAGATTGATCCGTTGGGTGCTTCAACTGTAAGAATATGACGTGGAGATCCGAGAGAGAAAAGGGACAGAAAACCAAGTGGCAGATCACTTATCACGGCTTGAGAATGGAGAAACAGCTGACAATGAACTAACAATCAAAGAAACTTTTCCAGATGAACAGTTGTTTGCCATGAAATAACATGATGTCCCTTGGTATGCTGACTATGTAAACTACATAGTATCAGGAAAATGGCAGTTGGAATGGACACATCAGCAACGAAATAAGTTCTTCAAAGAAGTCAAACATTATGTCTGGGATGAGCCGTACCTGTTCAAACGCTGTGCTGATCAAATACTGAGACGTTGTGTTCCACATGAGGAGGTCAATATTGTCTTACAGCATTTTCATTAATCATCATACGGTGGACACTTTAGCGGAGATAAAACTGCAACCAAAGTCCTACAATCGGGTTTGTTTTGGCCCACTGTGTTTAAAGATGCTTACTTATTTGCTCTTCAATGTGACAGGTGCCAGAGAACGGGAAATATTTCAAGAAGAAATGAATGACCTATGTAAAATATTCTGGAAGTGGAGATATTTGATGTATGGGAGATTGATTTTATGAGACCCTTTGTTCCATCATTCGGAAACCTGTACATACTAGTTGTAGTAGACTACGTCTCTAAATAGGTTGAAGCAATTGCACTGCCATCAAATGATTCAAAAGTGGTGATAAAATTCCTTAAAAAGATTATTTTCACTCGCTTCGGAACACCTCGGGCAATTATCAGTGATAGTGGCACACATTTTTGTAACAGATACTTCGATGCACTCCTATCCAAATACAGAGTTACTCATAAAGTTGCCACTGCCTACCATCCACAGTCAAATGGACATGTTGAAGTTTCAAACAGGGAGATCAAAAGAATATGGAGAGAATCATTGGATCAACAAGGAGGGACTGGTCTACAAAACTGGATGATGCATTATAAGCCTACCGAACAGCTTACAAAACACCCATTGGTATGTCCCCATATCGAATGGTGTTTGAGAAAGCGTGTCATCTGCCAGTGAAGCTTGAACACAAGGCGTACTGGGCACTTAAGAAGTTAAATCTTGATCCACAAGCAGCATGAGAGAAACGACTCCACAAACTCAACGAATTGGAGGAATTTCGCCTACAGGCTTATGAGAATGCAAATTATACAAAGAAAAGACCAAGAAATGGCATGATCGAAAAATAGTGCGCAGACAACTGGAACCAAGGCATCAAGTATTGTTATACAATTCAAAGTTGAATTTTCCCTGGAAAGTTGAAATCAAGGTGGTCAGGTCCATTTGTAACCACTCAGGTTTTACCATATGGAGCTGTTGAGTTACTTGATCCCAACACCAACGAAACATTCAAAGTTAACAGCCAGCGTGTCAAGCACTACTGGGGTGAATCATTTGAGCGCAAAAAGAAAGTGTCACACTTTCAGATCCAGCCTAACATTCGGGCAGTCATGTCTAGCTGACGACGTTAAACTTAGCGCTAGCTGGGAGACAACTTATGCAATTTGTGTATATATTCAGATTTGGTGTGTTTTATTTTTGTGTGTTTTATTTTTGTAGGTAAAGTCACATTTCAGGATGGAAGACGTTCTCGCAAATCTTCACAAGAAGTTTCCTTCTCTCCCTCAAAACTCTCTGATGAAAGTCTACAAAGCTCGCTTGGAACGGATGAGATTACTTATGATCAAAGGTATTCCTAATGATATTCGTTGGATTATTGAAACACGGGACCGATTGACAGGTGAGTCCTCTGACTCTTTTGTGTCGTATTTTCCTGGTTTAGGAAGAAGCACCTATGCTAAAAAAGAAGAGCTAAAAGAATGAGTGTTTGCTATAAATATGCACGCATGACATGTAATACTCGTTGTCATTATTTAGGAATGGTGTCTGATAATCGTGAAGATAAAATTAAATTCATTAGGGATGACTTGAGTAAGGAGTCTTTGGGTGACATATCTAAGACTCTTGAGACGCATTCCAGTGGATATGTGCATCATGAAATTCACATGTTATACACAATTTCGAAAAGAAAGACAACAATTTAGTCTCGGGAATCTGACTCTAAAAGACCCTGTTTGCCAATTTATAAGAAAATTGGATAGGAAGCTTGTCCCTGACGCATAGACGTCATTCAAGCCGTTACTTCTTGTAAATATTATTATCTTTGTCTTTAATTAATAATTGTGATTAGTTTGTTATTTTTTTATTTTCTCCGACATGATCCAGACTTTTTGACGTTCACGATATATTTTACTGTACTAATAATTATCATTTGGCAGGTACTAGTGCTATTATTACTCACCCTTTTCAGATTCTATAAATTCAACTCATCATTTCACTCTTCAAGGCATCCAAAGCTGAGAAAGAAACACAAAAAAATGGAAACTACTTCAAGAAGACGAGTTGTCAACATCTGTGTTTGGTTGTGCGTACTAGTGTTGGTTCTAAGCCAAACTTCGTTGAAGCAGCACGTGAATGGGTCGAGTCATAGCTGAAAGGAATATGCACTTAGTATATAGTAGTGCAATCTTGGACTAATGGGGATCGTTTCAAAGGCTGTACAGGAAGGAGGTAGTCAATCTGGGAATCATCCCAAACCTTGGCGGAGGCGAATCTTATAGGACCATCAAATGGAGAGGAACTAATCGTACCAGATATGTCTGAACAATTGGTTGAAATGATTAACCTCGCTGATGCTTTTATTCTTTGCCAGGTGGCTTGGGTACGATGGAGAAAATTTTTACAGTGCTATCTTGGGCGAACTTGAACATACACCAAAAACCGATTGAACTGTTTAACACAGATGGATTTTATGACTTTCTTTGTGTGTTTCTTGATGATGCCTGGAGAAATGGGTTCGTGTCAAAACTTGTAAAAGATCTCCTCTTCACTGCCAGAACTGCCCAAGATTTAATTGACCAACTCTTAGCCTTTGAACCACAAATTGACCCTATTTTTTCCAAGATTAATTGGTCTGATAATGATCGTGGTAAAAATCGTCGGATAAATCTGGATCTTAACCTTTAATTTTCATTTTAGATGTAAAATTTCAGCTAACCAGGTACAATTTTCTAAACTATTCTTCTACTTTTTTTAGACATTGGGGACAATGTCTCAATTAGGTTTGGGGGAGGGGAATAGTTAACTAGTATCTTATTTTTATTGTGTTGTTTTTATTTGATTTTTAGTCAAAAATTTTCAAAAAAATTCAAAAAAATTAAAAAAAAAGTATTTTGTTTTTGTGTTTTTAACTTGGTTAATGAGGTGAAATTGGTGTGAGATAGCTGTGTAAGGAATTTCCACTCCTGAGACGTATCTCAACCTATTTCGTAACAAGTTAATTTTTGTTTATTTCATTTTGAATTATTTAATTTGTGAATTCTTCATAAAACTGACTAAAATAGATATTCATACGCTTGGTTGACAAGTATTATCAACATGCATGGTAACATACGGATATGAGTTGTGATTGAAAAATTTATAATATTCAGTGCTATAGTTTAATTGGAGGAAACATCTAAAAAAAAATGTCTGAAATCCGAGTAATTAAGTCCGTAGGGGTGTTTTAACACCTAGTGCCCTAAAACCAACTGGTTTGGGAGTCATTGACCTAAAGCTCGCTACATGGATGGAAGATGTTATAAAAAATATATATATCTGAGATCCAAGTAATTAAGTCCGTATGGGTGTCTTAACACCTAGTGTCCTAAAGCCAACTGGTTGGGAGTCACTGGCCCAAAGCTCACTACATGGATGTAAGATATTGTATATAAATAAAAAAAATTCAGAAAAATATTCCATTGTTAATAAAAAAGTGTGAATTCTGATACAACTTTAGGACATAAATATTACCCTCTTTTCAATTACACTTATGAATATTGTGGGCACAATGATTTGATTAATACCTTGTTGGTTGTGTATATGAAGAATGGTAAAAATAATCGGAGAATTTACTTATTTGATAATTTAGAAAGAAAGAAAACAACTCTTAACTTGGAAAAGAAGTTTCACCTGTTTAGTCACTGACTTGTTTATTCTTTTTTCTCTTGTCTTTTTTACTTTTGTGTGCATTAGTTTTATTATATTTTTGCTTTTGTGTGCATTAATTTGACGTTTGTGGGTATCGTTGCTGTAAGCCCTCACGAGACTGCAACTCGTCCACTAGGGACACCTAGGGGTTTAAAGGCTTGTTGCATACGCTAAATACAACCGTGATCCCTACGAAAGTGGCTTAATTTAATTTAATTTTAAAGATTTTTATGTTATTTTATTTTTTTATTTTGCTCGAGGACTAGCAAAATATTAGGTTTGGGGGTGTGATGAGTGGTAAATATATCACTATTTCTCACTCATTTGACTTAATATTTTGTATAGTTTCTTGAGTTTTGTGAATATTTTGATGTGTTTTGTGTATTTTGTAGATAAAAAAGTTTCAGGACTCACTGGAATCAAATCAGGGCCAAAACAGCGAAAAACGAACAAAAATGGTAAAATTATCATTTGAGCATCGCGACGCGCAGCACTTCTGTGTCGCGACCGCTAACATGCGCCTGATATTGCTAAAATATGCCGAACACGTGTCACAATTAGAGAAGTTTGCTATCATGCGCCATTGCTAACATGCGCCTACCACGTGTCAACATCACAACAAATCTGCTAACATGCACCGGACACGTGTCACCATCACATACTGCCGACACTCATCATTGAAAATACGTCATTGCGACGTACAAACCCTTTCGCGTCGCTTATAGGTCGGTCTTTAGGTGACAGATGATTACTGCCTATATGGCTGGTTTATGGATAAATATTAACACCACCTTTATGCCTGATTCAACTTAATTGGGTAACACTGACAATTTCCATATTATAATAAAGTGAGATTTCTAAAAGTGGATCCCCTAACCCCAACATTTTATTTTTATTCTAGGGAAGTGATGAAACACAGTATTAACAAGCTTAATAATTGATTCAATTATATTATGGGTAAACTTTAGTTTGTTTATTGAATCTTAAGCTTAATGCCTCTTGTTGCCCGATCACCAATAAGATTGATGTGGTAAACTTAAAATGAACTTGGAAAAGAGATTTTAGGTTTCAGCCTTAGATTCAATAGCCCACGATCTCCCTTGATGATAGATAACCCTTTAATAGATTTTCTTACAAGATACGTACGCTTGCGTTATACGCGTGTGATTACGCCGGTCAGTGATGCATTGCATAATCGGACCATTGTTTGAATTTTGATTATTTATTCACGACATGTGTTTACATTTAACTATAGGAATATTTAAAATATTTTTCTACATAATTTTATATTTTCTTTTGTTTTAAAGTCCGCGGGGCATGTTTAGACTCTTTGACTGATTTCCTGTAACTTTTGACCATTTTACTGGCGTTTGAGTTAGTTTCATTTGTATTATTTACTTAAATGTCATTGACCTTGATTTTGGGTCGTGATAATTTTTATGACCCCGATTGAGAGCTCATTAGGATAAGAGAGCCGGTAAGGACAACACTATCATATATCAGTTCTGTAGCTACTTCTCCTACTTCATTACCTCCACATGATCATCCTCGTCGTTACTCAATCGACCTTATAGGTCAGACTTTTAGAAATTTCAATATGCACGTGGGAACTGATTTTAAGGAATTAGAATGTTAGAACTCTAGGGATAAATGATCAAATTTGAATAGTAGCCAACTGAAGCAGAGTCGGATAAATGATGAGAATGTAAAGGGCAAATGGTCAAACCCTTAGAGTGATTGGTACAAATGATTAGGATGCTCTTATGAGCAATGTTGTTATTGACGCTGTGATCATTATGTTGTTTGACAGAAAACTACTTACTTGTCTATATCTATATTATTTGCTTCTAAGTTGGACTTGGGAGTTGAATATTTAGTCCATTGTTGACTTTGAGTACTCTAAGAGGGGAAACTCCTAATGTGGCCCCTGTGTGTAGGTCTTTTCGGGTAGTCGCTGCACTCGACAAGTAGATTGCTGACTTGGCTATGATGCTCCTGTATCTATTTGATGTGACCTTAGGTGTGGACTGGTGGTCCAACTAACAAGTCATAGCCGATTACACAATAGTGTTTCATTTGGGAAACTTCAGCGTTGTTTAATGAGAAGCTTGATAGTCCACTGCAATTGTAAGTTGATTTTCGTTAGTTGAACCAAGCTATAATCTATAACTGGTATCTGTGCTACAAATTGATGACTTATTGGAGTAGTTAGTAGTGTTGATTATTTCTCTAAGTTTGACTTTGAATCAGGTTATCATCTAAAATGTGACATAATGAAGTCGGCATTTAGAACTCGATGCTTGAGCCTCGAGTTTTTAGTTTTGTCATTTTGGTTATCCATTGCTCTAACAACTTTTATGAACCTTTGAAATAAGGTCTTTAGACCTTATTTGAATCAATTTATTGCTATGATTATTGGAGATATTCTGATATATTCCAAGACTCGAAAGGAATGCGAGGTATTTTGGGAGATTGGCTGGTAGACTGTGAGAGACCACCAACTGTATGCTAGGGATAAAAGGTAATTTATAGATGTGGGAAATCAAATTCTCGCAACTTCTTATTTTCCAAGAACGTATTTTGGTAGACCCAATTAAGTTGAAGAATGTAACATTTGCGTCAAGAGTGCAGGGTTCCCACTAATGGTGGGTGATTACGCCAAAAAAATAGTCGCAATTATCGCAGTATAATTGGGGTGTCGATTCCTCAGAGAGATGGTTAAAATGAACTAATTCACTTAAACAAAACGTTAGCAATAACTTAATGAAAATAGATAATGATTGAGTTGGTAATATGGAATAAAAACTATGGAAAATACTTAAGAGTTATCAGTAGAGAGAGGCAGTAAATTGTCGGGAATCCCTCTTGTATCAACGTCATATTATTGATTCATTTTATTACTCAATTGAAGGTTTCACATGCAAACCAACAATCAGAAGATATTCAATTCAAAACACATTAAATTCTAAGGTAATCGATGATTTACTTTCTCTATGTTAATAGCACACAAAATTATCGTTATGACCTATCTAACGTCAACAATATACTCATAAACAATACTGCAGTAGAAGATCAATTGGGTTCCCCAATCACACATAGAAGAAACATGACTATTCTTATATGCAAGTTGGAAAAACACAATCTCTGGATTCAGATAATCATAAGATAATAAAGAATAATAAAGCATCGATTGTATTAAACATTAAAAAGTATTTAAGAATCAACAACATGAACATAAGAGTTTTGAATACAAAAGTTCATCCTTAGCCTTGCCTAGGAGATTAGTTCTCCATGTAGAAGAGAGTTATAACCTTGATAGATCGGAGAGACATCATGTTCGGCTTGAAGTTCTCCGTTCTTCTCTATAAAAATTATGTTTATGGCTCTTTGTTATGTGTTCTCCCTCTGTTTCTCTCTCTGTTTTTAGGGTTATGGATGAGCTTAGGTATTTATAGAGAAGTCCCGGAGTCCATATATGCGTAAAACACGACCAAAACAAAGTTTATGGGACTCTTCGCGCCCAAATCGCGGGACAAATGTGTGGGAGCATGATTCTGTGGAGGCACCACAACGCCAAGAAGTGGGCGCCGCAGCGCCAGTGACTTCTTTCGCTGGTGCTATTTCTGCGTCTCCGCTCTTTCCGCGTACTTCTGATGCGTCTGTTAGGTCCCGAAACATGTGTAATTGCTCCATTCTTCTTGTTCATTGCTTCCTAATAACAAGACACATAATAAACTATAATTAAGATTAAATACATGATAAACAAGCTGAGTTAGCGGCGTTCAAAATACATTTTCATGCACTTATCACAACCCCCAACCAGCTTATTGCTAGTCCCTAGCAATTCAAGCGCAAAAATAAAATAATAACTATATTGAATAAATAAATAAAAAACTATCTAAGGCACTTTCTTAGGGATCAAGATTGCATTTAACATATGCAACAAGCCTTTAAACCCATAGGTGACCCTAATGAACGAGTTATAGTCTCGTGAGGGCTTACAACGACGACACCCGCAAACTTCAAAACACATGCAATCATGCAAAAATAACAAAATGAAATAGTCCCAATAGTTACATATATTATCGTCCTCAAAGAATGTCTAGTAATGAAATTAGAGAACATTCAAAGTACTCAAAGCACATCAAATTCAAGTCCTTGAATAATTATCTAAGCCAGACTCACAGTGTGTGTGTGTGTGTAAAGGTTCATTCACAGCTTGACTCATAGATAAGCCAACTCAATGATTTCGTTTAAAAATTGGGATCCGATGGGTCAAACCAACCTAGATATCTCAATTATGCTCTGTAATTGCTTTTCTGTGCTCAGCATGGTATGATTTGTTTTCTTGCCTCTTTTTTCTTTTTTTTTTTTCAATTTTTTTTTCTTTTTTCAACACACCTACCCTTTAAGGTAACATTTCTCCTCATGATGGTCTTAACACTCGCCCATGGGTAGTTTCACACTTATCGGTTATAGGTGGCTTAATTTCTTCTTTTTCTTTTGTTTTTCTTTCTTTCAAGACTTTCTCTTTTTATTTATACTATACATCATAACACTTAGCAAATCAGGATAGACATCTAAGCAAACGGTCATTCATCGATATGCAATTTCTTAACTAGTCACTTTGCCAACTACCTAGGTTCTTACTGCTAAAAACCTATAATTAAGTGCTTACGAGTCTAAACTAGATCAACTACTCAATATATCAGATAAAAGTACATTAAAGAACTTATCGTTTCTAAGATTTCATCCTAAGACAAAAAATATCATCATTGGACATATACTTTACTATTAATGACTAAAAACAAATAATTTTTTTTTTAATAAACAATCAACAGGAATAACACATACACAACCAGGTAAAACACATGATAATACCACCCCCAACCTAAGTTAAACATTGTCCTCAATGTAACAACATGAAAGACAAAAGACAATGAAGGAGTTCACCTGATTAGAGAGTGCGTGAACCTGGATGAAATATTGTGTTATCCTACAAAAGAAATAAGAAACAGAACAAAACAAAAGGAAGAAAGATGAAAAATTAAAAAGAAATAATAATAAATAACAAAATAAAATATATACAATAAGGGGGAAATGAAGATCAATCCTCATAAGTAGGGTCAGTAAGAGGGGCATCCTCTGCTGCATAAATATTATTGTCCAAGAACGGTTTTAGTCTGTGTCCATTAACTTTAAACACTCTATCGTCCATGGGATCTTCCACTTCGACAGCTCCATGAGGGAAAATTTGCTTCACAATAAAAGGTCCAGTCCATCTGGATCGCAACTTGTCTGGGTGAAGATGGAGTCGGAGTCATAGAGATAGATATTTTGGTCGGGCTCAAATTCTTCCTCATTATCTGCTTGTCATGGGCATCTGTCATATTTGGTTTGTAGAGGCGGAGAGTTGTCATACACATCATTCCTTAACTCTTCCAGTTCTGTCAGTTGTAGCTTCCTTTATGTACCTGCAGTACTCAGATCAAAGTTAAGAGTTTTAATAGCCCAATATGCTCTAAGTTCTAACTAAACAGGTAAATGACACACCTTTCCAAATACAAGCTTATAAGGAGACATCTCAAGTGGGGATTTGTAAGCAGTACGGTATGCCCAAAGTGCATCTGGAAGTCGTAAAGACAAATCCTTACAGTCGGGATTTACCATTTTCTCCAATATTTGTTTTATCTCAATATTTTCTAACTCTGTCTGGCCATTTGTCTGTGGGTGATAAGCAGTAGAAATCTTATGCACCACACCGTACCTGTGCATCAAAGCCTCAAATGATCAATTACAAAAATGTGTCCCTTGATCACTAATAATGACACTTGGGGTACCAAAACGGGACAATACATGTTCCTTTAAGAATTTAACCATAATATTATTGTCATTTTCTCGGCACGCCACTGCATCAACCCATTTAGACACATAATCTACTGCAAGAATGTAAAGGTATCCAAAAGATGGTGGAAAAGGCCCCATAAAATCAATACCCCAACAATCAAATACTTCAATGACAAGAATAGGGTTAAGAGGCATCATATGACGATGAGAGAGTGCACTTAATTTTTAACACCTTTCACAAGAACGTCAGAACTCATTTGTATCCTTAAATAAAGTGGGCCAATAAAAACCACACTGCAAGATTTTTACAGCAGTTTTCTTTACTGAAAAGTGGCTTTCACATGCATGGGAATGACAAAAGGTAAGTAAATTTAAAACTTCATCTTCAAGAATGCAACGTCACAATATTTGGTCAGAGCAGTATTTAAATAAATATGGATCATCCCAATAAAAATTACGTACCTCGATCAGGAATTTACGTTTATCTTGTGCACTCCAAATGGATGGACACTCACCGAAAAATAAATAATTGACAATATGTGCATACCATGGTGATCGTGTGACCGCAAAAAGATGTTCATCAGGGAAATCATCACGAATTGGTGGGTGTTGTGATATTTTATATCGTACCGCAAGTGTACGGTGTCAAGTTTTAGTATAAATCAGTGAAAGAGTGTCGAACCCACAGGGATTGCGTTAACTCGCACTAAGTACTACAATTGATAATCCTAACTTTATTTAGAAAACAATTAATAAAGATTTTTATAATAAATAAATATAAAAAATAAAATAATTATATAGGAGGAACTAATACGATAGAGACTCTGGATCCTGATTTCACCTAGTTGTTATTCCTATGTATTTGTTATGTCAATTAATCCTTGTTCAGTTATATTATTTATAAGTCAAGATCCTAAAATATCCACTCCCTCTCTCGAGTGCCGAGTGAAAATATTATCAACTATAGACTTCGATATCTCTATAAAAATCCAATAGTTAATAACTCATTACGATTTGTGATTCTATGTTAACGACTTCAAAGGACTACAGATTCTCTCGAACTCTATAAAACCCTAGGTTATATTCTCTAGATCTATTCAAAATCCCCTCTCTCGAGTGAGTGATAGATTCTAAACATTCATCATCTTCAATTGTGGCCAACAATTAAGAAGCATTAAACTCAAAAGAATATAAATAATTAATAAAACTTCATTACAAAATTGATAAAAAAATACAAGGTTCAAGCATCAATTATATCATTCTCCAAAATTAAGGAGTAAATTCATGACAAAAGATAAAACAATAAATAATCAAGCCACGAATTTAATGGAAATCATTAGAGTCTTAAGAAAGAAATAAGAAGATAAAACCCGAATTGAATCTCTTCCTCTCCGGATATTACAGCCTTTGTCTCCTCTTGTCGCTCTTCAATCCTCTCCTTGGATCTCTAAAAATATGTGTTCTGTGTTTTGTGCTCTGTATTAGCCTCCCCTTTGAATGTTGGATGTAATGTTATATTTATAGTTGAGGCAGGGAGTCTTTGGGTAGCATTAGGATTATTGAAAACCCTAAAATCAATTTCCTGATACGCGTGAAACTCTTCTCCCGCAGCGCCGCGGCGCCAAATTGTCGGGAAATTATATGGGTGAGGAGGCGCCGCGGCGCCTTTGTTTAATTAATGAATGGGCGCCGCGCGGCGCCCATTGTTGCTTATGAATGGGCGCCGCGGCGCCCATTGCTTTGATGAATGGCGCCGTGGCGCCATTCTCCCTGGAACTTGTATGGGATTTTGGCGCCTCGGCGCCATTCTTCCCTGCTCGTCCTGTGTCTTCCCGAAAGTTCCCAAAACACGTGCAATTATTCCCCGATCCATATATTAATGCTCCTATAAATAAAACATAAAATAAATTATAAATCATATTAAATATCTCGAATTATAACAAAATAATAAGCTGAGAATGCCATAATAAGTGGGTATAAACCACACTTATCAAATACCCCCAAACTTAAGGTTTTGCTAGTCCCGAGCAAAAGATAAAATAAAAACTAAATTCAAATAACAAATAAAAATTACTAAATTAACTAAGTCACTTTCGTAGGGATCACGATTGCATTAGCATATGCAACAAGCCTTTAAACCCCTAGGCGGCCCTAGTGGACGAGTATAGTCTCGTGAGGGCTTACATCGACGACACCCACAAACGTCATTCACACACAATCATGCAAAAATATAAAATACAAAACATAGTCTCGATAGTTATGCATAAATATATCCTCAAAGAAAGCTTATAAATGAAATTAGAGAATCTTCAAAGTACGCAATTGCAGCTCGAATCCAAATTCTCGAATAAATTATCTAAGCTAGACTCAAGGTGTGTGTGTGTAAAGGTTCATCACAGCTTTGATCTTAAGTAAGCCAACTTAATGATTTCGTTTAAAAATTAGAATCAATGGGTCAAACCAACTTAGATATCTCAATTATGCTTTGTAATTGCTTTATTTTGTGTTCGGTATGGTATGATTTTTTCATTTATTTTCTTGTCTCTTTTTTCTTTTCTCAATTTTGCACTTTTTTTTTTTCAACTCACCTACCCTTTTTAAGGTAGCATTTCTCCTCATGGTGGTCCTAATACTCGCCCATGGGTAGCTTCACGCTTATCGGTTATAGGTGGTTTTTTTTTCTTTCTTTAGAGACATTTTTCTTTTAGCTATACCATACTTCATAACACTAGCAAATCAAGATAGATATCTAAGCAAACGGTCATTCATCGACATGCAATTTCGTCAACTAGTCACATTGTCAACTACTTAAGTTTTACTGCTAAGAACCTATTTTTAAGTGCTTACGAGTCTAACATAAATCAATTATTCAAGGCATCAGATAAAAGTAAATTAGGCACTTATCGTTTCTAAAATTTCACTCATAAACAAACAATATTATCACAAGATTTATGCTTTACTATCAAAGACTAAAACAAATTTTTTTTTTTTTTTTTTCAACAAAAAAATTTAAACAACTAAATAGCAAGTAAACAACATGCACACACCCCCAAACTTAAAATTTGCATTGTCCTCAATGTAAGATAAATATCAAGAGCAAGAGTGAAACAACACTACCGTGCATGGAGTTGATCAGACTCTTGCTGGTTGGAATTTGGTTGCGCGGGCATTGTGTGTCTCGTGCTACCTGCATAAATAACATGCAAATAAATAAATAGCACACAATAAAATAAAACAAAATAAAAAGTAAAGAAAATAATGATAAAAGAAATGCAAGGGTTGCCTCCCCGCTAGCGCTAAGTTTAACGTCTTCAGCCAGACGCAACCACCCAAATGGTTATGGTGGCTTAAAAGTAGTGAACCGGGTAATCTCATCTTCTTTCTTCTTTGGTATCCACCGGTTCTTATGACATGAAAAGATAGCTTGGCAGGCTGTGGTGATTTATCTATAGATGGTCCCCCAGGATATGTAGATTTCCCTTCAATTGGAAATTCTGGACTGCACATTCGGCAAAATTGGCTCGGTTTTCTTTTTAATCTTCCAGGAATTATCTCTAAGTGAGAACTGGCCTTTCTTTTCCTCTTTTTACGGCGGCCTTTGGGAGTGGTTTCGAGTTTAGCTGCAGAGAATTTTCCTTTATGCATGGCTGCATTATGCTCATAGGCTGTTGAAATACTGATTCACCCTGTCTGGTTTCAACTCCCTTTTTTACTGTATCTATCATGTGACAGTCTGCATCACCTTGAGAACTCGACATGGCTCTGAAAACACTGAAGGTGATTTCTTCATATTGACCTTTCATTATCAATTCACCTTTGTTCTCTTCTTCTATTACTGTTTCCTCATGAAATACCATTTCATTTTCTTTACTGCCTAAGTCCTGAGAGGTGTCTTTAAACTCTTTTCTGCTCCTACAGGTTCTATTTTGACATTGCTCATTGGGGTTGACTTCAGTGTCACTCGGAAAATCCCATGTCTGTTGATTGGCCATGGAAGAAGCAAGCAACTCAATTTTTGCTTCTAAAGATTTCATATTTGCCTCTATATTGCCCATTCGTGTTTCGATATTATCCAGCATTGACTCATTCTTCTCAAACCTCTCTGAAGCTGTAGCTACAAACGTGATCATGAGGTCTTCTAAGGAAGGTTTCTGCTCAACTTTTGGATAATTGAAGCCATGAGGAGGTTGCAAAATGTTCTCCATATCAGCATATGAAAATTCGGATGATAATAGTTAAGCATATGACTGCCTCTACAGTTGTTGAAGTTCCAATTGTTCACATACTGTACTTGTTCAAATCCTGCTCCTCTGTTGGGTAAAAACATTCCATTAGCAGAAACAGCTTCAATAGACGGTTGGCTCATTTGATTTATCAATACGGCTAGATGAGTCGTGAAGGACGATACTTGAGCTATCAATGCCACCAATAGGATCTGCCATTGCTTCTTTTCAAATTCACCTCGTACGAAAAATATAAAAATAATTAAAATAAAATACAATAAAAAAAAAAATAAAAATAAAAATAAAAATAAAAATAAAAATAAAAATAAAAATAAAAATAAAAATAAAAATAAAACTTAAGATAAAAATAAAAGAATAAAAAAATAAAAATAAAAATAAAAATCTAAATTAAAGCTAAGATTACTTGGTAGTAGTATCAATGTGAATTAAACAAACAATCCCCGGCAACGGCGCCAAAAACTTGTTGTGATATTTTATATCGTACCGCAAGTGTACGGTGTCAAGTTTTAGTATAAATCAGTGAAAGAGTGTCGAACCCACAGGGATTGCGTTAACTCGCACTAAGTACTACAATTGATAATCCTAACTTTATTTAAAAACAATTAATAAAGATTTTTATAAATAAATAAATATAAAAAATAAAATAATTATATAGGAGGAACTAATACGATAGAGACTCTGGATCCTGATTTCACCTAGTTGTTACCTATGTATTTGTTATGTCAATTAATCCTTGTTCAGTTATATTATTTATAAGTCAAGATCCTAAAATATCCACTCCCTCTCTCGAGTGCCGAGTGAAAATATTATCAACTATAGACTTCGATATCTCTATAAAAATCCAATAGTTAATAACTCATTACGATTTGTGATTCTATGTTAACGACTTCAAAGGACTACAGATTCTCTCGAACTCTATAAAACCCTAGGTTATATTCTTTAGATCTATTCAAAATCCCCTCTCTCGAGTGATAGATTCTAAACATTCATCATCTTCAATTGTGGCCAACAATTAAGAAGCATTAAACTCAAAAGAATATAAATAATTAATAAAACTTCATTACAAAATTGATAAACAAAAATACAAGGTTCAAGCATCAATTATATCATTCTCCAAAATTAAGGAGTAAATTCATGACAAAAGATAAAACAATAAATAATCAAGCCACGAATTTAATGGAAATCATTAGAGTCTTAAGAAAGAAATAAGAAGATAAAACCCGAATTGAATCTCTTCCTCTCCGGATATTACAGCCTTTGTCTCCTCTTGTCGCTCTTCAATCCTCTCCTTGGATCTCTAAAAATATGTGTTCTGTGTTTTGTGCTCTGTATTAGCCTCCCCTTTGAATGTTGGATGTAATGTTATATTTATAGTTGAGGCAGGGAGTCTTTGGGTAGCATTAGGATTATTGAAAACCCTAAAATCAATTTCCTGATACGCGTGAAACTCTTCTCCCGCAGCGCCGCGGCGCCAAATTGTCGGGAAATTGTATGGGTGAGGAGGCGCCGCGGCGCCTTTGTTTAATTAATGAATGGGCGCCGCGGCGCCCATTGTTGCTTATGAATGGGCGCCGCGGCGCCCATTGCTTTGATGAATGGCGCCGTGGCGCCATTCTCCCTGGAACTTGTATGGGATTTTGGCGCCTCGGCGCCATTCTTCCCTGCTCGTCCTGTGTCTTCCCGAAAGTTCCCAAAACACGTGCAATTATTCCCCGATCCATATATTAATGCTCCTATAAATAAAACATAAAATAAATTATAAATCATATTAAATATCTCGAATTATAACAAAATAATAAGCTGAGAATGCCATAATAAGTGGGTATAAACCACACTTATCAGTGGCCATCGGTAGAGTCGTTAAACTCCAAGCGAGAAAGTGATCTGCCACCACATTTTCAACACCCTTTTTATCCTTGATGGTTAGATTGAATTCCTGCAATAACATGATCCACCTAATCAATCTTGCCTTAGCATATTTATTTAAAAGAAGGTATTTAAGAGCTGCATGATCAGTAAAAACAGTGATGGGGAGCCAATAAGGTATGCACAAAATATCCAAAGCAAAAACTACAGCTATCAGTTCTTCTTCAGTTATGGAATAGTTCATTTGAGCACTATTTAAAGTTATGCTAGCATAATAGATGACATAAGGTTTCCCTTCTCTTCTCTGTCCTAAAACTGCGCCAACTGCGTAGTCACTAGCATCACACATAATTTCAAATGGAAAATTCCAGTCAGATGGTTGCATAATTGAGGCAAGGTGAGTTTAATGACTAACATTTTGAAGGCATCTTCATATTCTAATGTCCATTCAAACAAAGAATCTTTAACAAGAAGGTTACACAGTTCCAAACGGGCATGTGAATGTGGTTTTCTCTTGGTCTTCTAAGGAAATCTCAATTTGATAGTAACCTGAATAACCATCTAGAAAATAGTAGAATGGATGACCTGCTACCCGCTCAAGAATCTGGTCAATAAAAGGAAGCGGGAAATGGTCTTTTCGAGTGGCAACATTCAACTTCCTATTATCTATGCACATACGCCAACCTGTGACTACCTTGGTAGGAACCAGTTCTCCTGCCTCATTTTGTACAACAGTAACACCTAATTTTTTGGGGACAACATGCGTAGGACTAACCCATTTACTATCAGTAATTGGGTATATAATACCCGCATCTAGTAACTTTATAACTTCATTTCTCACCACTTCTTTCATAGTAGGGTTAAGTCTACATTGAGGATCTCTACGAGGAACAGCTCCCTCTTCTAGGTGAATCCTATGTGAACAAATTAAGGAGATGATACCTTTAATGTCTCCTATGGTCCAGCCAAGTGCCGATTTATGCTCACTCAACATGTCAAGTAAATTCTTGCTATTTGATGCACTCAACTCTGATGAAATAATAATAGGAAATGTATCTCCTGGCCCGAGAAATGCATGTTGAAGACCTTCTGGTAATGGCTTTAGTTTAACCTTTGGCGTTTCAACTGCGGAAGGCTTCGGTTTCTCCCTGTCTCATGGCAGAGCCTCAAACTGTGGCTGCCACACTCTTGGTCTATGTTTTTGCAAAACGGAGAAACCGATAGAGATATCAAGAATTTCAGTTGATTCAAGAGTATCTAAGATGTTTGAATGAAGAAGAAGATGTTCAGGAGGGTCAGAATCATGTTGAATGTGAGCCATGTTTGACACAACTGTGTCAATTAGTTATGTATGAAGACATTCATCGTCATCTTGTGGTTGTTTCCCAACGTGAAAAATATTCACTTCCAATGTCATATTCCCGAATGACAACTTCATGAGATCATTCATGCAATTAATAAGGGCACTGGCTGTAGCAAGAAAATGTCTACCCAAGATAAGAGGAATTTTGGATTTGGTTTTAACAACGGACTGAGTGTCTGGAATCAGAAAATCAAATGGGTAGTAGAATTTATCGATTTGGAGTAAAACATCATCAACTACTCCCCGTGGTGTTCTGATAGAGCGATTAGCTAACTGCAAAACCATTGATGTAGGCTTAATCTCTCTGAGCCCTAACTACACATAGATGGAGTATGGCATGAGATTAACACTCATGCCTAAATCTAATAAAGCCTGCCCAAACTCATATGTACCAATGTGGCAAGTGATAGTGGGGCAGCCTGAGTCTTTATATTTTGGCGGGGCCTTTTGCTAAATCACTACACTTGCTTGTTCTATCAGGAATGCAGTTATCTTCACATGATGCTTCATTTTCATGGTACATAGATCCTTTAAAACATTCGCATATGTGGGAACCTATTTTATCACATGTAAGAGAGGATGGTTAATTTTTACTTGCTTTAAATATTATAGGATCTCACCAGTTTTGTCTATAGCTCTTGCAGTAGGCCTAAGAGCTTGAGGGAAAATTACTCTAACTGGGAAATGTGTTACTCGATCTTCCTGAGGGGTATTTGCACTATTATCCTTAGTGGTTCTTATAATATTGGAAGTGTTCTACACACCTATCTCTTTACCACTCCTAGTGAATATGGAATTAACACCTTTTACATTAGATGCCTCATGATCAGCTTGTGCCATGTGTTGCCCGTGTGGATTTGGTTGAGCCTGAGATGAGAATTTTATTTGTTCTTGCACACTCAGAACATTAGTCAATTTAGAGACTTGACTCTTAATCTCCTTATTGTCGTCAACTACCTGAGCTATCAATGACTCAAACCTTTGATTGGTTTTTCTCTGGGCCTCTATGAATTTGTTTTGGGCCTCCACTAATGCTTGCACAATATCCTCTAAAGAATTATTAGGAACGACATGTGTGTGATATTGGGGAACACTGTAACCTTTGGGTTGTGATGTCTGGGTAGGCTGATAAGACTTTTGTTTCCAACTAAGATTAGGATGGTTCCACCAACTAGGATTATAGGTATCTGAATACGGTGTATAAGGCTTCTTGTATATCTCTAAGGTATTGCATTGTTCCTCATATGTTCCCCTCATCTCACCATATATAAGACATTCTTGGGCTAGATGGTAAGCTCCCTTACACACAAATCATACCCATTGAGGTTTTAACTGGGCTACTGCATGTATAGTCTTGCTATCTTTGGCTTTTAAGGCTCCTATCTCTCTAGTTAATAGCCCAACTTGTGCCATAAGATTATCCTCTTCCCTAAAATGGTGTATGCCTCTACTAAAAGGAGTGAGGTGTGTTCTATCAGTGCTATCAATGGCATTAGATCCAGTCCAAGTGTGAGATTTCTCAGCTAGGTCATTCAAGTACTCTAATGCCTCATTAAGGTCTTTTTGGATGAACTCATCATTGCACATCGTCTCAATGAATTGGTGCTCTCTAGGGGTTACACCGTCATAAAAATAACTCACTAAGCGCCAACTCTCATATCCATGGTGAAGACAGCTAGCTAACATCTCCTTTAATCTCTCACATGTTTGATAAAGGGTTTCACTGTCTCTCTGGGAGAAGGTAGAGATCTGTCTTTTCAAGGCATTCATCTTATGGTATGGGAAGTATTTGTTAAAGAATACATGTGTCAGCTCACCCCATGATCCTATTGACCGAGGTCTCAAAGAATACAACCAGCTCTTAGCTCTATCTCTAATGGCAAATAAGAAGAACTTAAGTCTAATTGTGTCTGTAGTCCCAAACTGGTCATGGAAAGTTTCTACAACCTCTTCAAACTCTCTAATGTGCATATAAGGGTTCTCGTTCTCCAAACCGTGATGAGATACTGTATCATTCTAGGTTTAAAATCTATATGTGGTGTATTAGGAGGAAACATGATGCATGATGGTGTAGCTGTGCGAGTGGGATGAAGGTACTCTTCAAGAGTCCTCATTGTGGTCTCTCGTACTCACTTATGATATGTGTGCTAGATGTAGATAGTGTGGCAAACAGACTTTTTGAGTCTGAGTTTTCTTCTTCAATCCTAACAAATCTACCAAACCTATCACTACGTCTAGGCATGCAATTAAACATAAATAAAATGAGAAACAAAAATAAAAGAATAAACTAAAAAAAAAATTAAACTAATAATCAAAACTAAATTAAAACTGAAACTGAAATTGAAATAAATAAATAAATAAATAATAATAATAATAATAAAAGATGAAATGAAGTCACCGCTTTTGTTGTTGACCAAGCAAACCTGCTCATTTTGCTTGTAAACTATCTCCCCGGTAACAGTGCCAAAATTTGATTATGCCCAAAAAGTACTCGCGGTTATCGCAGTATAGTTGGGGTGTCGATTCCTTAGAGAGATGGTTACAAGGAACTAATTCACTTAAACAAAACATTAGTAGTAACTTAATGAAAATAAATAATGATTGAGTTGGTAATATGGAATAAAAACTATGGAAAATACTTAAGAGTTATCAATAGAGAGAGGCAGCAAACCATCGGGAATGCCTCTTGTATCAACTTCCTATATTTAGTTATTGATTCATTTTATTACTCAATTGAGGTTTCACATCCCAAACCAACAATCGGGAGATATTCAATTCAAAACACATTAATATATTAATAGCACACAAAGTTATCGTTATGACCTATCTAACGTCGAAAATATACCCACAGGTAATACTGCAGCAGAAGATCAACTCATAAAATAACTTTACCAGTCACAACTGGGTTCCCCAATCACACATAAAGAAGCATGACTATTCCTATATGCAAGTTGGAAAAACATAATCTCTGGATTCAGATAATCATAAGATAATAAAGAATAACAAAGCATCGATTGTATTAAACGTTAAAGAGTATTTAAGAATCAACAACATGAACATAAGAGTTTAAATACAAGAGTTCATCCTTA
>SKCR01025588.1:0-37255 GCA_019454045.1 Zanthoxylum bungeanum
CAGACATGCAAACTGAAAATAACAAAACAAACTAGTCCCTATAGTTACACATATTATTGTCCTCAAAGAATTCCTAGTAATGAAACCAGAGAACCTTCAAAGTACTCAACGCAACTCAAATATAAGTTCTTGAATAAATCATCTAAGCCAGACTCACAGTGTGTGTACAGGTTTATTCACAACTGATTCCTAGGTAATCCAACTTAATGATTTCGTTTAAAAATTGGGATCGATGGGTCAAACCAACCTAGATATCTCAATTAAGCTCTACAATTGCATTTCTGCGCTCAATATGGTATGATTTTTGTTTGCTTTCTTTGTCTCTATTTTTTTTTTTTTTCAACACACCTACCCTTTAAGGTAGCATTTCTCCTCATGGTGGTCCTAATACTCGCCCATGGGTAGCTTCACGTTTTTCGATTATAGGTGGTTTAATTTATTTTTTTCGAGACTTTCTCTTTTAATTTTTACCATACATCGTAACACTTAGCAAATCAGGATAGATATCTAAGCAAACGGTCATTCATCGACATGCAATTTCTTCAACTAGTCACCTTGCTAACTACTCGGGTTTTCACTGCTAGAAACCTATAGTTAAGTGCTTACGAGTCTAACATAGAGCAACTACTCAAAGCATCAGATAAAAGTACATTAAAGGACTTATCGTTTCTAAGATTTTATCCTAAAACAAACAATATCATCAATTGACTTATACTTAACTATTAAAGACTAAAAACAAATAAAACAAAACAAAATTATTATTTTTTAAATATATGACAGGTATTTATAAAAGGTATTATCATGCGTTAAGATAGGTATTTATAACATGTATTATCATGCGCATGCATACACCCCCACACTTAAAGCTTGCATTGTCCTCAATGTAAGATAAATATAATTAAAAAGGATTAATGAACAACATTACCAGGCACAGAGTTGATTAGGTTCCTGTTGGTGAGACTTTGGTTGTGTGGCTGTGGAGGTTGTGCTAACTCATGCATAAACACTCATGCAAAAAATAAAAAAATAAACATGCAATTAGCACACAATAAAATAAAACTAAAGAAAATAAAATAAATGCATATGCAAGGGATGCCTCCCCGCTAGCGCTAAGTTTAACGTCTTCAGCCAGACATAACCACTCAGATTGTCCTGGTGGTTTCCATCTAGCGAACTGATGAAGGCACGAGACATGATTTTTGTCTAGCTGCAACAGTATATCTATTGATCCCTCAGGGTTTGGTGGTTGAAATTTGAGGCAGCACTTATGACCAAATTGGCTAAATCCCCGTTTTAGCTTCCTAGGTATCATATTTAATTGGGCACAAATTTTCCTTCTCTCCTTTTACGGTTCTTTGGGACCAGTTTCAACTCAAGAGGGTTTAATTTATGTTGTAAAGAAGCTGCGTCTGGCAGGACTATTTCTAGCATGTTTGAGTAATGACACTCATCATCACCTTATGGTTGTTTTTCAACATGAAAAATGTTCACCTCTAATGTTATATTCCCAAATGATAGCTTCATGAGACCGTTCCTGCAATTGATAAGAGCGTTAGTTGTAGCAAGAAAATGTCTACTTAATATTAGATGAATCTTGGAATCAGTAATAACCACAGATTGGGTGTCTAAAATCAGGAAATCCACCGGGTAGTAGAATTTATCAATTTTTACTAAGACATCCTCAACTACTCCCCGTGGTGTTCTAATGGATCGGTAGCTAACTGTAAAGTTACAGATGTAGGTTTAATCTCACCAAGCCCTAACTGCTTATAGATCGAATATGGCATGAGATTAACACTAACATTTAAATCTAATAATGCTTGACCAAACTCATGTGTGCCACTATGACAGGTAATGGTAGGACATCCCGGATCTTTGTATTTTAGAGGGGTCCTCTATTCAATTACTGCACTAGCCTACTCTGTCAGGAAAGCAGTCTTCTTCACATTATGCTTTCTTTTTATGGTGCATAGATCCTTCAAAACCTTCGCATAAGTTGGAACTTATTTTATCACATGTAACAGCGAAATGTTGATATTTACTTGCTTCAAATGTTCTAGGATCTCACCATTTGGGTCTGTTGCTCTCACTGTGGGCCTAAGTGCTTGAGGAAAGGGTAATCTAACTTGGAAATGTTCTACTTGAGGGGCACCTATACCATTGTCTTTGGGGTCATCTATGGTGTTGGACGTGTCCTGTATCCCTACCTCCTTACCACTCCTAGTGAATATAACATTGACACATTCTACATTGGTTGCCTCATGATCAGCATATGCCATGTGTTGCCTTTGTGGATTTGGTTGAGCCTGAGATATAAATTTTCCTTATTCATGCACACTCAGGATATTAGTTAACTTAGAGATCTAACTCTTAATCTCTTTATTATCTTCAGATACCTGAGCAATCAGTGACTCAAACCTTTGGTTGGTTTTGTTCTCGGTTTCCACAATTGCCTTTTGGGCCTCCACAAATGCTTGCACAGTATCCTCTAAAGAAGTCCTAGGAACGGCAGGTGTGTGATACTAGGGTTCACTATAACATATAGGTGGTGGTGTCTGACTAGGCTGATGAGACTCATGTCTCCAACTAAGATTGGGATGGTTCCACCAACTAGGATTATAGGTATCCGAATAGGGTGTGTAAGGCTTCTGATATGTCCCTAATGCATTGTATTGTTCTTCATATGTTCCCCTTATCTCACCATACACAGGACACTCTTGGGGTTCTAGCTGGGCTACTGAATACATAGTTTTGCTATCTTTTGTTTTTAAGGCTCCTATCTGTCTAGTTAATAGCTCAACTTGTGCCTTAAGATTATCCTCTTCCCTAAAGTGGTGTATGCCTCTACCAGAAGGAGTAGGGTATGTCCTATCAGTGCTATCTATGGCATTAGGTCCTGTCCAAGTATGAGATTTTTCATCTAGGTCATCTAAGTACTCGAATGCCTCATCAGGGTCTTTCCGTATAAACTCACCATTACACAGTCTCAAAAAAATGACGCTCTCTAGGGGTTATTCCATCATAAAAATAACTTATTATGCGCCAACTCTCATATCCGTGGTGAGGGAAAATCGCTAACATCTCCTTATACCTCTCCCATGTTTGATAAAGGGTCTCACTATCTCTCTGAGAGAAGGTGTAGATTTGTCTTTTCAGGCATTCGTCTTATGGTGTGTGTAGTATTTATTAAAGAATGTCTGAGTCATCTCACCCCATGTTCCTATTGACCTAGGTATTAAAGAATACAACCAGCTATTAGCTCTATCCTTAAGGGCAAAGGGGAGAAACTTAAGTCTAATTGTGTCTGTTGTTCCAAACCGGTCATGGAAAGTAGCTACAACTTCTTCAAACTCCCTAATGTACACATAAGGATTTTCATTCTCCAAACCATGAAAGGTTATAAGATACTGTATCATTCCAGGTTAAAGTCTATGTGTAGTGCAATAGGGGGAAACATTATACACGATGGTGTAGCTTTGCGAGTTGGGCGGAGGTACTCTTCAAGAGTCCTCATAGGTGGTCTCTCATATTCACTCATAGTGTGTGCGCTAGATGCGGAGGGTGTGGCAAAGGGATTGTCAAACAAACTCTCTGAGTCTGAGTTTTCTTATTCAGTCCTAACGAATCTATAAAATCTATCTTGATGTCTAGGCATGCAGTTAAACTCAAGTAAAGCGAGAAACAAAAATAAAATAATTAAATAAATA
This sequence comes from Zanthoxylum bungeanum, assembly GCA_019454045.1. Lineage (NCBI taxonomy): Eukaryota > Viridiplantae > Streptophyta > Magnoliopsida > Sapindales > Rutaceae > Zanthoxylum > Zanthoxylum bungeanum. Next base: position 3,708 of record SKCR01025588.1, read on the forward strand.
AAAATAATAAAAAAAGATTAAATTGAAAATAAAAATAAAAATCTAAACTAAAACTAAGATTGAAATAAAATAAATAAGCAAATAAACAAATAAATAAAATAAACAAAAAGTAAATAAATAAATAATAAATAATAAATAAATTAAATATGGAATGAAGTTACCGCTTCCTGTTGACTAAGCAAACCTGCTCCTTTAAGTTACAAACCGTCTCCCCAGCAACGTCGCCAAATTTTGATTACGCCCAAAAGTACTTGCGGTTACTTGCGGTTATCGCAGTATAGTTGGGGTGTCGATTCCTCAGAGAGATGGTTACACGGAACTATTTACTTAAACAAAACGTTAGCAGTAACTTAATGAAAATAAAAAAAGATTAAATTGATAATGTAAAATAAAAACTATAAAAATATGGAAAATATGCAGGAAATATCAATAGAGATAAGCAGGAAAGCATCGGGAATTCCTCTTGTATCAAACTCCTATATTCAGTTATTGATTCATTTATTACTCAACTGAAAGTTTCACATCCCAAACCAACAGTCGGAATTATTCAATTTTACACACATTAAATTCTAAGATAATTAATGATTATTTTCTCTATGTTAACAACACACACAAAGTCATTGTTACGAGCTATCTAATGTCGACAATATACCCTTAGGCAATACTGCAGCAGAAGACCAACACATAAAATAACTTTTACCAGTCACAACTGGGTTCGCAAATCACACATAGAAGAATCATGACTGGATCTATATGGGAGTTGACAAAACACAGTTTCTGGATTCAGAAATCGTAAAATAATAAAAAAATATAACCATTAATTTTATTAAAGGTTTAAGAGTTTATAGGAATAAAAAACATAAAGATAAAAATTCAAGTGCAAGAAATCATCCCTATCTTCGCTTAGGAGATTAGTTCTCCATAAAAGAAATAAAGATATCCTGGGATTGGAGAGACGTATTCTTCTGAATTAGCACTAATCCAATTCTCCTTCTCGGTGCTGCTCTGCTTCTCAGCCACTTTTATTCTCATTGTCGCCACCTTTGTGTGGCTTTTAGCAACCATTGAAATATTGGAAGGTCAATTCAATTCCTATGGCCCACGTACAATTTCCTTTCTCATAAACAAACAATCAATCACGTGCAATTTTCCTTTTTCATGTTTTCTTCTATTTGGTCAAAGATTGTGGCTCCACTCTTTGTTCTTTCTTTTTACAAGTCAAAACTTGCGGCTCAAATTCTCCTAAAGCAACTATCCACATTTTTTCCTTTTTATTAAGGATTTGTTGCTTCTCACGATTTTCCCTTCAAATTCCTACAAATAATAGAGAGGAAAATCATTAAATTAGCTTAAATACTATACACCTTCTAAATTAATATAATGATAAAAATTATATAAGAAATATAAAATATAAAATTAAATACTTAACAATAACCTGAATAAGTGATGTTTAAAGTGTATTTTCATGCACTTATCAAGTTTAGATACAGAATCAAATTACTGCGAAAACAGGAATAAAAAGCACATTGTCTAAACAAAATAACAATTATTAAAGTTTAAATTAGAAACTCCCACTGCTTGTAGGACACAGAGATCGGCGACGCTGTTCCAGGCTCGCGGCCTGTTGGGAGTATGGAGTAGCCCGCGGGGGACTAAATCAGATAATAAAGGAGTCGGCACCCGTGTGAACCGGGAAAATGATTTAAGGCCGCACTCACCACTTCGCAAGGGAAGACCTCAAACCGTTGGGTTCGGAATGGTCCCTTACTTATGCCACTTGTAATAAAATAATTTGTGCAATAACTTAACCGAATCTACAGCATATGTATTCAAGAATAACCTAGATCTAGTTCGCATTCACGAAAATAAATCCTATAGCTAAGTTTTACAGCATAAAAGTAAGTCGATATAACGGCAATCACACAATCTCTTGAATTCATTAAACTAATATAAACAAATATCAATTATCTAAGCATAAAAATTATAGAGAGATAACTAGGCATATGATGGGAAAAGAATAACTAATGGGAACAAACATGCATTAAATATGATGAAGGAATCAGGCCAGTACGTGCACACGCGTTCGAGTAGCGTTTGATTACGCGTTCGAACGGGACCTGGCAGATTGCATACATTCACATAGCGTTTGATAACGCACTCGAACAAGATCACAACAACGACATCTCTAATCACATTGACACCTAAATCATGCATAAAGGATAACATACTAAATAACTAAATCATGCATAAAGGAAAATAACATACTAACGACTAAATCATGCTAAACACAAGGTTGGATGAACGAAATATGTGTGTCTCTCAAGCGGTACGTGGAATTGTCTCCCGAGTACAGACCGCACTACCATCTTTCGGATTCGGCTACAAAATTTACGTCTGGGTTTCCATCCGATATACCGCAAGAGAGAAACACATTTCCGTTCATCCGAAAATCATATCATACAACCAATCCACAATACTCATGCGAAATAAAGTAATAAAATAAATAAAAAATAAAAGAGAATAAATAAAATGGGTGCTCTCAGGTCTAACCTCTTTAGTCGTCTATCGAAGTGCGGTACGCGGTTTTGTCGGAAGGGTCGATGCTCCGAACTCCTCCGTTCACTGGTTCACAACGTATTCCTTCGATGTTTTGCTATTTGGGCTGCTGTTTTACTCCCTTTTATGGCTGTTTCAGGTCACGGTTTAGGCTTATTGTTTTTTTACGGTTTGTGGGTTCTACGGGGTAGATTTCTGGTGCAGGTTGTGGTGGTGGACTGGGCAGTTTAGGGACTGTTTTCAAGGTAAAATGGGGACTGTTTCAGGCAGTTTTTTGCTGGGTATTTTCACGGTAAAACTGGACAATTTAGGGGCAGAATATGCGTGCAGTGCAGGGGGTTTATGCGGCTGTTTTGGGCGTGCAGTGAGGGGATTTTATGGCGCAGTTTTGGGCAGTGCAATACAGTGATTTATGTGGTAGTTTGGGCAGTGTAATGCAGTGGTGATATGCGCAGTTTAGGTAGTGTAATGCATTGGTGATATGCGGCAGTGAGGGGATGGACATGGTTGTTTATGCTGCTATTTTGGGTGTGCAGGGGAGGGGATATGCGTGCAATGTAGGGGCTGTAGGGAAGTAGTTTTTTGTTGCGGCAATGGGGCTGTAAGGAAGTAGTTTTAGGCGTGAATGCTTCTTGGTGTTTTTGTGTGAATGAACTAGGTTATTTTCTTTGTGTTTTTTGTGAGATTAAGCTAGGGTGTGAAGAGTTGGTTTAGGCTTCTTTTTATAGGCAAAGGTTGGGGTTTACCTTGTGTGAAAAGGGAAAGGATTTGTGTACTTATGGGAGATTTTTAATTAGTGTTGATAGGGAAAAATATTTTAATTAGGGAAGTGATTAGTATGATTTTTGATTGGATTATGAAGATGATATATTTGATTTTATTTGATTTGTTCTAGTTTAGGCATGTGATTTAATTTAATTAGGAATGTGGTTTTTAGATTTGATTTTATTCATTTAATTTAGGAATGATATTTTTTTTGATTTAATTGGATTTGATTTAATTTGATTTGATTTAATTTAATTTTTGACATGTGTTTTAAATGTTTTAATTATTATTGGGTGTGATTTAGTGGGCTTGGGCTAGGTGGACATGTGGCTATGGTTATGGGCTAGGTGGGCGTGTGGCTTTGGTTTTAGGCTAGGTTTGTTTTAAAACAGAGGTCCAACAAGATAACCGAAGCGAAACAAGCGAATTAAATCCAACAAGATGTCAATGTCTGACTCTTCCCTTCCGACGTCCGTTTCCCGTGACTTCCACAATTTAAAGAGGTAGTGTCTCCATGTGAGACTCATCATCGGGACCTATATGTAAAAATAGAGTGCCTACAGTCGCCCCCACTTTGATGGGACTTGTGCAGTGTGTGACAATGACAATCCTATCAAAGTTTATGCAATGCATTTTGACTTACCTGGCTCGCCAGCTGCCACCTGACTTGCCTGTTGCTTTGAGTTGAATTGATTTGGTTGCGCCATACCCGGCGTACTAAACCCCATACCCGAGGTGTCGCGGTTGCATTAGGAATCGGTGCCTGGAATAGTATTACTCCGATTTTCATCGAGTTTTACTATCCTCCCACTTACCACTGCATATAGGTATTCCTCTTAGGAAAACCGCATGGTGAGCAACAATTAAATTATTCTCTTGTGAGTTGTATAAGTACTATACTTTGGTATCCCTAGGATAACCTACAACTTGGGCACTTATCCGATTTGGGTTCTAGTTTGGTATCATCCAAACATATGCCTAGCATTCCCAAATCTTCAGGAATGAGAAAACCATGTTTCTTTCCTGTTCATATCTAATATGAAATCTGTCAAACAGATTTTATGGAACCTTATTCAAAATAAGTTCTGCACTTTTTATGCGTATCCGTAGAAGGAAATGGTAGCTCAGAGCGACTCATGATTAACCTTATCATGTCCAACAAAATTCGGTTTCTCTCCGTTCGGAGACACCGCCAAATTGACGTGTTCATGAAGGAGTCCTCATTGAAAGAATACTATACTCTTTCAAGTATATTAGAAACTTATTGCTTAAGTATTTTCATCATGGTCTAACCATAACGGTGTAATACTTTAGCCAATCTGTTTGTCTATTTCGTGTCGAAAACTCTAAAAGTTTCTGATTCGTGTTTCAAAAGAAACACATAACCATAACGCGATGCCACATCCATAAAGGTCACTAAATATTCATATCCACCTCTAGCCTAGCTAGACATGGGCCCACCTATGTCACTATGAACAAGGGCTAACAGATCGGTGGCATTTGCACTTTTACCAAGTAAGGTGTTTTAGGCACTTTGCCCAATAAACTAGATTCGTAGACATTATTTGAATGGAATTAAATCTGTCCTAGTACCCACTCTTCGAAAGTGTGGATATACGAGTCTTGTTTAATTGTGTCCCAGACAACAATGCCATAATATGTTTCAACTGATTAAATTAATTTGAGCTATTCATTTGTCATGTTATACGTTTGAGATTTATTTATATTCAAAATATAAATACTGTTATTCACATCCAATGTGTTTATCTCAATATCATCTTTATAAAATAAAACACTTTAGTGTTCTAGAATATAAAGGTACATCCACAACAGATTAAACACTGATATAGAGATAATGTTTCTAGTCAAACTAGTTACATTATAACAGTTTCCTAATTTAAGTACACACCCAAAGGGTAGTTCCTAAACTTAGGTATCTACGGTTAAAACAGTGACTTTCGTCCCGTTATTCAATTTGCAGATTAATCTCATCTGAAGTCAGTATCCTGCTCATAGCAGATTCTGCACATCAATACATATTTATGATCACACTAACTATATAAAATCCAATTTTAATACTAGTAGTGAACATATTTATGACAAACATATTTGAAGTCAGAGCCATGTCCGTCTTCAATTCCTTTATGTCTGCCTTGTCCATACGGTAGTCACGCTTTAGTGAGCCCGTTTGCCACAATTTAAGCAAATATTTTGGTATATGTCCTTTTGTCTTCCCAGAAGATTATACTGATTTTACCTTTGCCCTTTTCCATATCCCAGAAGCCATTGGCCAAGCCTTGGCCTTCTAGAATATCGAAGCAAGGTGCGCCTTGCGCTATTTGCCTTATTGCAAACTTTGGCTTTGTCTCATTGAGAATAGCCATTAACTCTCCAAGAGTTTTCTATTGCAATTTAATACTTCTAAGATCTAAGAATAGATCTATGAAGATCCTTCAATTTCATTATCATACTTTAAGGATCTAACCCTTAGTTATGACAAAGAATTAAGGATCTATTCAGCAAGCTTAATGTATTAAGCACTAAAGTTATCATTACATGAATCTTCCAAAGATCATGCTCTACTATTTGCTCAACTCCGGGCTTAGGCCTAAGATGTTATTTTATCAAATAAAGTAACTTCTTAGTTTTCAGGACTATCCTGAAAATATTCCCAAGTTGAAAATAAAGTCGTTTAAAAAACTTTTCTCCCAGGATTATGTTTTAAACACTAATATTTCAATTTTATCTTGATTCTAATAGTCCAACTATTTAATCAACAATTTAGGTACTATTTATTATAATGATTACTATAGTCCAACTATATAATCAACTATAATTTAATTGATTAAATTCAATTATATTGATTACTATAATCCAATTATAAAATCAACTATAAATTGAAATTGTTAATTCAAATATATTGATTACTATAATCCAATTATATAATCAACTATAAATGAAATAGTTTGAATACAGTCCAACTGTTTTATTAAAACAACAATTAAATATTAGTCCAACTAATATAATAATATATTTTGACGAATAATTTGATATGAGCGCGTATGGCAAGTAACTAAACGAATATTGCAAATTTAATACTTGCCTCCCACTATTTTTCGGCGAGCCTCTAACCCTCTGTCGAGCACTCGGGAAACCTTGTTTCCTGGTGGGCTAGGATCCCGTTAAATAACACACAATCTTGACTTTGGCCAACAAATTGTATGATAATTAACTAGGTAGATCTCTAAGATCGATTGGATCCCATCCAATTCCTAGATCCAGTAGGGGGACATCCAAGTCCGAAACATATATCTTATGTATGCCAATATATCCAATATATTACCTAACCTTTTTCCTCTGAATAAACTAAGCCTTGGCTTTGGCACAACAAACTTAGTGATCCCAGTTAAGCGTGACCCATTGACCTTGGAAAGCTTCGTAATCAATGTCGATGGACAAGAAGTGATCTTGACTTTGTCCAACAAATCACAACTTGGACAAGACACCGATATGGAACAAATCCTTCATGATTCAAACACATCCTCGACGACACAAAGGCCTTGACTTTGGCCAACAAACCAATGCCAGTCTTGGATCTTGAGTAAGAATCACTCAATGGAAGGAAAAATGCTTAATATTATTTAAGGGTTTTTCGCGTGTAAATTTGCAACCAATTTATTATCTTTGTTAAGGTCTCATCATCATACACCCCTAAACATGCATTCTAAACACATAATAAGGCGCATATAAATAAATAATAATGATATGCAGATGGATACTTAACACTTTGTTCCTAGAACAAATCTCTCTTTTCCTCTCCTCCGCTAGCACATGTATTACTTCTACACGTTACATAACACTTCTAAAGAAACCTCATTTACATTGAGGGGAATAGGTGAGAAGAGACATGCAAAGAGTAAGGAGGTAATAGGTTGGACACGCAGGTCCAATTAATAAATTCTAAATTATTACAACAATTTCCAAAATTGCCCCACCCATCTAATATCCATCCGATATACATTATTCATGCATAGCAACCATGTATTCACACAAGCATGTTATCAACCAATCTAATCCAATTAATTAATCTGATAATTAATGACAATCCAATGTTCAAACAACGATTTGATTTTGCGAAGTCAAACTCGTTTTGCGAATAAGTACTCAAAGTACGAATTCTTGAATTATATTAAACTACAAAATTAAAACCAATTCAATTGTATTTAATACTAATTCACTATTTAATTCCAAATTAAATATTACACTTTATTATCGAACTTTGCGACTTAGATTTTAAATCTAACCGTTACGGGTCTCAAAGCCCGATTAACATCCATGTTAATTTAATTAAAGTCCAATGGGCTTTTAATTAATTTCTTAAGACATGGACTTTTGGTCAATATGGGTCAAACCCAATACCAAAGCCCATTTAAGGAATCACCCTTATTTGCCAATAAACCAATTTAGGCCCATTAGGCCCAATTAAATTTAAAGGTCCATGAGTCATAATTGGACTTTATGGAAATGGTTTTGGGCCCAATTGGATCCAACCAATTTTCCTAAACCAATCTTGGTACAACCAAGCCCAATTACAACTTTAAAGCCCAATTCCAAATTTGGCCCAACATAATTAAATTCCAAAATTCCAATTTCACAATTTAATTACTCAAAGTGTAATGCCATAATTAATCACCCAAATTAACATTTCTAAAACATCAATTTACACAATCAATTATGCTCATCAACATCAAAACATGTCCAACACATTTTAATCAAAAATCAAACCCATTTACCATGCTATATGTCTCGGCATTTTAGGGTTTTTTCAAATCGATTTCGATTTCAATCCAATTGAATTCACAATCAACATTACCCACATGATTCCAACTCATCCAATGATTAAAATAAAAAAATACCATGACATTTAGGGTAGTATTGAATTCGGCCAAGCCAACCCAATTTGGGGAAAATTGTTCCAAATCAATTTTCATGAAATTGATCACATCCAACTTCAATTAAACATCATTCAAGCATACTCAATCAAGTAATTTTATCAAATCATGCTCAAATTCAATTTACCCAATTTTAACCCTAAATTAAAGTTTCATGCTCAACTTCGCTCTGATACCATTGTTGGGTTTCTACGGTCTAACCGGGATTGATTTAAGCAAGAAACATACATGTGAATACTCAAAAAAATATGATGGAATCATACCTACATCGATCGACTTTTGCGACGCGCGGAACAACGAAATCGTCAAGCTTTTGCTTCCTTGAAGTCACGGCATTTGCAGATTTTTGCTCCTCCAAATTCGGCCATGGATGATCCATCAAGCTCCAAGCTTTGGTTGATGATTCCATGCTCACGGGTGCGGTTCCCTATCACCTTCGTAAGACTTTAAAGTGTGCTAGCACTCCGTAAATTTTAACGCAAAACTTCCTTATGCTTCTCTTTCATTCTCGGCCAAAACCAGAAAATTGGAAGAAGAAAGAGGCTCAAGGCCGAGAGTTAGGAAGATAGAAAGAAAAAAATGTGTTGGTTTTGTTTTCCAAAAACAAATTAAAACATATACCAATTTTTCACTTTCAAAAAGTCAAAAGGTACAAGCTTTAATGCTCCCAATAACCACCATAAATCAAAGTGACAAGTTGTCAAATCACTCAAAGTGACTAGACATCACATCAATCGATTGACTAGTGATTTGACGCTTGATGTGACTTGTGGGCCCCACTCGATTCGAAATACGAGTGCGTCCACAAACACTCCTGGGCTCGGGTTCGCTAATTCCAAATTAACGAATTTTCCGTTGCGACGTAATTAAATAATTACGCCTAGCAAAATCACTATTCACGTCGCTAACGAATTAATTCTAAATTAACTCATTTGCCCGAATTAAAATCTAATTTCAATTCCGCATCGAAATCCAATTTCGTATAATATATCGAATATATAATTTTATCGATTAATTCCAAATTAATCGTTCTATCTCTTTAAATTATATTTTATCCAAGATAAAATATCTCTATAATTAATCCCAGATTAGTTTTCTCTCTCTACTAATTAATCCCAGATTAATAAAGTGCGAGTCATACGTCATCGGTGAATCTTCGGGAAGCGACCCATGAGATCCCCGGATATGTTGGCAGTAAATTTGGTCGTCGGACTATCCGAATACGTACGTACCCAGTACTATATTTTTTACCGATTTACAAGACAAGGTTGGCTTCTAGCAAAGCGCCATGCCTACCCAATTCTCCAGAAATATCCTTACAGGAATAAATGATCTATATCAGGCGTAGTATACGTAGTATTGCGTATTTCGATCCAGTATCGGATGTCACATGATATGCCTGGGGCTGGAATTGTGTCTGCCCCGTATGAAGCACATATCAGATCTCTGGTAACTAGTCTCTATAATAGAATAAACATGACCTAGTCATTTTATCCTCATGACTGCAGTACATAAGAGAACCAGTTCCGTATCATATGTGACCATCATCTCCACTATGACTGGAGTGATACTTCCGTCTTGACATGACACCAATACACTGCGATTCTCAATATACCCAGCAGAGGCGTACAAAGAACCTGTTAAAGCCCTGGACGACCTAAAACCAAAGTATATTGATTGTCGCAAGTATTAGCGGTGCAAGTCTCAAGTTAAGACCAAATACACCAACCCTGATTCGGACTTCCATAAACACATAGTCATACTACCAATGGAATTCCGAGGGGTCTATCCAGAGCGAAGCTGTTTCCGTACCATCGATAAACACAACCTCCTATTACAATTGCATGAGTATCCTATACCCAAATATATGAGAACTATGTCGTTATGCCCTCACAACGCGCACAAGTGTAATACTAGTCTTTTACGCATTACCGATGTCCAATCTCGATAATACTTTCATTAGAGATATTTAATGATTAAACCTTCGTAGATTGATACTGTCTCATATCATCTCAATCCAGGAACTAATCATATGGACCTTTCATCATTTATATATCTTGGTGATCTAATCACAAATGATAAAAGAGCAATTTCCTTTATCACATAGTTAATTTCTACAACAACACCATGATCTGTACAAATAGTGACGATATGGGTCATTGACCGGCGTAAACACACACGTATAACGCAAACGTACGTATCGTTCAAGTAGTATAAAAAGTATCGATCCCACGAGGACTTAATACCTAAGTTATTAATTTTATGAGGTCAAATGATTACTAGTATCTAACAGGTTGTTTAATTGATTTGAAATAGCGACGATTCTAAATTTAAAGACAAGTAAATAAAATCGTTCGAAGGTAGATTTTAAGAAAATTCAATATTAAAAACCATCTAGGGTTGTGATTTATTCCAATATTATTTAAAGATGAAGTGGTTATCTTATAGTTGGGTAATATATTGATTTATTAACCTGGAACACTAATTTATGTAAAAGCCTCTTCCGATGGTCAATTACAAATACCTAGTATAATCCAATTGAACCATATGTCTATGTCAACCAAATTACCTAGATTCATTAAGATTAAGTCCTAATTATAGCTACCCCCGCCCAACAGGTATATTCCTATCCTGTAAGGAAATCTATTAAAAGGGTTATCTATCCTCAATGAAGATCGTGGGCTATTGAGTCTAAGGTCTTAAACTTAAAATCCCTATGTCTAGTTCATTTTAAGTTTACCTAATCAATTTAATTAATGGCCAGTTAATTAAAGAGCATAAGATTAAGACTCAATAAATAAATCTTTATATTACTCAAACTATAATCTAACCATTATAAACCGGTGATATTGGATTTCATCACAACCATAGATAACTAACTTAGTTACAACACATAACTAGGGCTGGTAAAAACTTGAAAATAAAAGACATAAAATGCTAAAAAGTAATTGCGGTAAAATAAACACTGAAAAGTAAAATAAAATAAAATGCTAAGGTAAAAGGAATTAACTTCTACTATATACTATTTAGATATCTCCCTTAATATAATATATTAACTCGTGATGATAATACCAACCAGCCATGTAGGCGGTAACCTGATTAAGTCAAATTAAGTCCAACCAGCCATATAGGCGGAACCAAAATAACCAGCCATAAAGGCGGAACCAAAATAACCAGCCATAAAGGCGGAACCAAAATTAAATTACCAACCGACCAATCTGGCGGTATCCTTGCTAGTCAGGTTTAACCAGTTTAAATTAAATAGCCAACCGACCAATATAGCGGTATCCTTTTAAGTCAAATTTTAAATGGTGAATATATTATATTTAAGAGAGATTAATCTAAATAGCAATAGTAAAAGAATTACCTTTCACCCTAGCAGGGGGAAGTTACCTCATCATGGTGAATAGTAAAACTGTAAAAAGTAAGAAAGTAAATTACTATTATTACAAAACGTAATTAAAATTATTACAAAACTAAAAACTAAAAATTAAAACGAACTTAGAGAGAGAAGAACTCCCTATTTACATCAAATAAATGGGAGAGAATGGTACAACAAAATCTGAAATCTCGAGCTCAATTTATAGGCGCTGATAAGGTTCCAGCGTCGCGACGCTAGAGCCTTTGGCGTCGCTACGCTGGAACAGTGAGTCGTGGCATGCTCTCGGCTTGACACGTTGCGAGGCGGCTAAGAGGATAAGGCGACACGTGGCGTGGCGGCTAAGAGCTCAATTATTATGCTGACGTGGCGATGATGTGGCGCTGACGTGGCAAGGCGGCTGAGATCAATTTTCGGCACCGTAGGATTGCGACACGTGTCACGGCGTGATTGGCTTATGCTAACGTGGCATGTTGACTAGGTTGACCATCTGATGTGGACGATGATGTGGCACGACGCGTGGCATAGTTGACTCGTTGACCGATGACATGGCGATGACATGGATGACACGTGCACACGTGGCAATTGAGAGTGTCGGCACCGTAGGATGATGACACGTGGCAAGGCGCATGTTTGCGGATCGGCATTGATGGTGACACGTGGTACGACACACGTTAGCAAAGTCAAACTTCTCAAATTCTGATCCATTGACCCGGCGGCATGTTAGCAATCTGGTGCAAGTTAGGCGTCGCGACGCTGATGACTTGGGCGTCGCGACGCGGACAATTTACCGAAATGCCCTTTTTGCCAATTTTTCTGTTTTGCTCTAAATCACCTCCAGAATGTCCAAAAACTTTATTTATCTACAAAATAACACAAAACACATCAAAATATTCACAAAACTCAGAAAACTATACAATATATTAGGTTAATGAGTGAGAAATAGTGATAGATTACCACTCATCACACCCCCAAACCTAACATTTTGCTAGTCCTCGAGCAAAATATAAAATAACATAAATAAATTAACTAAGCCACTTTCGTAGGGATTACGGTTGCATTTAGCGTATGCAACAAGCCTTTAAACCCCTAGGTGTCCCTAGTGGACGAGTTGTAGTCTCGTGAGGGTTTACAGCAATGATACCCACAAACATTTTACAAAAGTAAAAAAGTATTAAAACTAATGCACACAAAAGCAAAAAGACAAGCGAAAAGAGAATAAAGATGTTAGTGACTAATCAGGTGAAATTTCTACTCCAAGTTATTAGTTGTTTTCTTTCTTTTTAAATTACTGAATAAGTAAATTCTCTGATTATATTTACCATTCTCATATACACAGCCAATATAATATTAAACAACTCATTTTTGCCCACAACAGTCATAAGGCAGTTGATAAGAGAGTAATATTTTTTGTCTAAAGTTCTATCAGATTTCATACCTTTTTGGAGCAATGGAATAATTTTTCTGATTTTTTGATTTTTTCTTTGATTTTTTCTCTATTTTTTATTTATATACAATACCTTCCGTCTATGTAGCGAGCTTTGGGTTGGTGGCTCCCAAACCAGTTGGCTTTAGGGCACCATGTGTTAAGACACCCCTACGAACTTAATTACTCAGACTTCAGAATATATATAATATATTTTTGTAGCATCTTCGATCCATGTAGCGAGTTTTGGGCCAGTGACTCCCAAACCAGTTGGTTTTAGGGCACTAGGTGTTAAAACACCCTTACAGACTTAATAACTCAGATCTCAGATTTTTTTTTTACTCCACTGCTTTTTGAGATGCTTCCTCCAATTGAACTAGAGTACTGAATATTACAAACTTTTCAATTTTAGCTCATGTCCGTATGTTTCTATGTATGTTGATAATACCTGCCAACTGAGCATATGAAGATTCATTTTAGTCAGTGTTATGGAGAATTCACAAATTAAATAATTTAAAAAGAGATAAACAAAAATTAACTTGTTTCAAAATAGGTTTGAGATACGTCTCAGGAGTAGAAATTCCTTACTCGGCTATCTCTTACCAATTTCACCTTTTTAGTCAAAACAAAACACAAAAACACAAAATTTTTGTAATTTTTGAAAATTTTTTCAATTTTTTTGTATTTTTTGAAAAAATTTGGACTAAAAATAAAAACAACACTCAAACTAAAAACAAGGTACTAATCAACTAATTCCCTCCCCCAAACCTAAATGAGACATTGTCCCCAATGTCTTAAACATAGAAGAGTTTAGAAAAAATATACTTGGTTAGCTGAAAATCTACAGGAAATTAAAGGTTAAGATTCAGATTAATCCGACGTCTCTTACCACGATCGTCCTCGGACCAATTAATCTTTGAAATGATAGGGTCAAATTTTGGTTCATAGGCTATGAGTTGGTCAATTAGATCTGGAGCAGTTCTGGCAGTAAATATGAGTTCTTTTAAAGGTTTTGATATGAACCCATTTCTCCGAGCATCATCAAGAAACACACAAAGAAAATCATAAAACCCATCAACGTTATAAGCCCAATTGGTTTCTGGTGTATGTTCAGGTTCGCCCAAGATAACACAATAAAAATTTCCTCCATGTACCTAAGCCACCTGGCAAAGCAATAAAAGCATCAGCATGGTTAATCATTTCCACTAGTCGTTCAGACATACCTGGCACGATCAGTTCCTCTCCGTTTGATGGTTCAATAAGATTTGCCTCTGCCAAGGGTTTTGGGATGATTCCCAAAACGTGACTACCTCATTCCTGTGCGGCCTTTGAAACGATACCCATAAGTCCGAGATTACCTCCGCCATATATTAAGTGCATATTCCTTGCGGCTAAGACTCGACCCATTCATGTGCTGCTTCTATGTATTGTGGTTTAATACCAACAGTACTATCGCAAAACACACAAATGTTTTCAACTCGTCTTCTTGAAGTGGCTTCCATGTTTTACTCTGGATGTCTTTAAAAGTGCAATGATGAGTTGAATTTATAATACCTGAAAGGGTGAGTAAAATAATAGCACTAGTACCTGCCAAATGACAATTATTAGTTAAACAAATCGTGATAGTCAAAAAGGTCTGGATCCTGTCGGAGAAAATAAAAGAAAACAACAAAACAAATTACAATTATTAGGAAAAGACAAAGAGATATAATAATTACAAGAAAAGTAGCGGCTTGGTCGACGTCTATGCGTCAAGGACAAGCTTCCCATCCAATTTTCTTATAAACTGGCAACAGGGTCTTTTTGAGTCAGATTCCCGAGACTTAACAGTTGTCTTTCTTTTTGAAATTGTGTATGTAATCTGCGAAAGGCTATGTGAACATATCCACTGGGATGCGTCTCAAGAGTCGAAGATATATCATCTAAAGACTCCTTACTCAAGCCACCCCTAATGAATTTAATTTTGTCTTCGCGATTATCAGACACCATTCCTAAAGCGACAACGAGTATTGCAATTCCAGCGTGCACATTTGTAACAAACACCCATTTGCTTAGCTCTACGTTTCTTTGCATAGGTGCTTCTTCCAAAACCAGGCATATGTGAAATAAAAGAGTCAGAAGACTCACCTGCCAATCGGACTCGTGCTTCAATTACCCAACGAATGTCATTGGGCATACCATGGATCGTCAGTAGTCTCATTCGTTCCAAGCGAGCTTTGTAAAATTTCATTAGAGATTTTTGAGGGAGAGAAGAAAATTGCTTGTGAAGATTTGCGAGAGCTTCTTCCATCTTGAAATGACTAATCTGCAAAAACTAAACACACAAAATTAAATCACACACAACACATTACAATATATACAAAAATTGCATGGGTTGTCCTCCCTGCGAGCGCTAACTTTTAAGTCGTCAGCCAGACTTGGCTTCTCGAACGTTAGGCTAGATCTTAAAGTGTGACACTTCTTTTGTCGCCAAATGATTCTCCCTAGTAGTGCTTAACACGCTTGTTTTTAACTTTGAAAGTTTGTTGTAGCGTCAGGATCATGTATCTCAACAGCTCTTTTGGTAAAACTTTGGTGATCACAAATGGACCTGACCACTGTGATTTTGGCTTCCATGGGAAGAATTTCACCCTTGATTTGTTTAACAGTACCTTCTGCCCTGGTTCCAGTTGTATGTGTACTAACTTCTCATCATGTCTTTTCTTGCCCTTTTCTTTGTACAATTTGGCATCCTCAAAAGGCTGATTGTGAAATTCCTCCAATTCGTTGAACTGGTGGAACTTTTTCTCTTCTGTTGCTTGTAGTGTAAGAATTGGCTTTTTCAGTGCAAAAGATGCTTTATCTTTAGGCTCCATATGCAATTGACATGTTTGAAGTTTGTCAGTAGAACTTTCATTGCATTGGAGTTGTGAATGGTACTGTGTATCACATCGAGTTTGAAACATTCCTCCTTCTTTTCATCATCTGGGAAATTCATGGCCTTGAAAACATTGAATGTTATTTCTTGGTCTTGTACCCTCATGGTTGTTCTCCTTTTTGTACATCAATAATGGTTCGACCTGTAGCCAAGAATGGTCTCTCGAGGATGATTGGCACGTCTGCGTCTTCTTCCATATCAATGACAATAAAATCTGCTGGGAAAATGAATTTGTCAACCTTGACCAGCACATCCTCAACTACGCCTCTTGGAAATATGAGCGTTCTATCAGCAAGTTGCAGTGAGACTGAAGTTGGCATTGTTTCTCCAATCTGTAATTTCCTGAAAATAGAGAAAGGCATCAAGTTAACACTCGCACCTAAATCACACAAAGCCTTACCAAAGTTATGTTCTCCTATGACGCAAGGAACATTGAAACTGCCAGGATCTTTCAACTTCGGGGGAAGTTTCCTCCTCGATGATAGCACTGCATTCTTCTGTTAATGCTACTGTCTCGTAATCTCCCAATCTCCGTTTTCGTGAAAGAATATCTTTCATGAATTTGGCATATGTGGGCATTTGTTCCAATGCTTCTGCAAATGGAATGTTGATATGCAGCTTTTTGAAGATCTCCAGGAACCGAGAAAACTGCTTGTCCAATTTGTTCTTCTGAAGACGTTGAGGAAAATGTGGAGGTGGAGTGATCTGTTCTTTTTCCTTTGCTTCTTTTTCCTCCATCTGTTGGTTTGTTTCTTTTGGAACTTCCTCAGCATCTGTTTTGGCTCCAACATTTTTATGATTTCAGTACCGCTTTTTTAACATAATGGCATGACATTGCTCCTTCCCCATGTTCCTTGGATTTGGCTCTGTGTTACTAGGAAGGGTACCTGGCGGTCTGTAATTCTGAGCATTGGCTAGTTGTCCGATTTGATTCTCTAGTGCTTTGATAGAGGTTGAATGGCTTTGAATTAATGCTGCGCTTGATTTTGAAACATAGCATCATATCTTGCTGCTTGAGAGTCGTGTTTTGCTTCCATCTTTTTCAAGTAGGTCAACACTTATGTTATTTGTGGTTCATTTGCCTGCTCCTGGCCTTTGTTCTGTTGCTGGAATTCAGGTGGTGGATAGTTCTGATGTTGGCCTGAATTGTTGCTCCATGAAAAATTAGGATGATTCATCCACCCTGGGTTGTAGGTGTTGGAATATGATTGTTCCCCTACCTGTTGAAATTGTTGACATAATTCACCGTCTCTTCATGTTGGTTTAGTTCTGGTGCTCCTCCATATGGTGAACTTGTGGATCCAGTGGTAAGAGTTTCCAAAAATTTGCATATCTGATCTAGCTTGGTGTTGACTGCTGTATTGGCTCCACTTTCATAAATTCCTGCAATTCTTTGAATCATACTTCTTTCTGTTGGCCACAAGGAAGTTGTTGGCCATTTCTTCGATTAGTTCCCAGGCTTGATCTTCTCCTTTTGCCATTAAAGCTCCTCCAGCAGCAGCATCAATTGTGGTTCTCATTATTCCAGAAAGTCCATTATAGAATGTTTGGACTTGAAGCCATTTTGGAATCTCATGGTGTGGACATTTCCGGAGTAAATCTTTGTACCTTTCCCAAGCTTCGTAGAGAGTTTCTGAGTCTTGTTGTACAAAGGATGTGAAGTCATTCCTCAGCTTTCCGGTTCTGGCTGGTGGAAAGTATTTTGCAAGAAATTTGGTGGCTAAAGTGTTCCATGTTGTAATAGAACCTGCTGGTAATGAATGTAGCCAAGCTTTAGCTCTGTCCTTCAAGTAATATGGAAAACACGCAGTCTCATTGCTTCTTCAGCTTCTCGGTTGTAATTGAAAGTGCCGCAAACTTCCAGGAAGTTGCTGATGTGGGCATTAGGATCTTCAGTTGCATTTCCCCCAAACTGAACTGACTGCTGAATCAGCTGAATGCAAGTTTTGATGTCTCCTGCATTTGCTGGTAATGGAGGAAGTACAATACATGAAATGAGTATGTCAACCACCGGAATGGTTCTGTCTCGAATGGGAATTGGTGGTGCAATCTTCAAAAGGTTCAGGTTCCATGTTGACTAAAGCTTCTTGGGCTTCTCGCCTTTCCCTTCTCAACTGTCTGATGGTTCTTTCAATTTCTGGGTCAAGCGGTCGAAGTTCAAAGCTTCTGGTTCGTCTCATGAAGTTTCTGAGAACCTGAAACACAAGAAAACAAACAATAAGTAAAAAGAAATTAGATACAAGTAAAAGTATCTAACCCCTAAACTAATAGTAAAAGATAAATAAGTCCCCGGCAACGGCGCTAAAAACTTGACCGGCGTAAACACACACGTATAACGCAAGCATACGTATCGTTCAAGTAGTATAAAAAGTATCGATCCCACGAGGACTTAATACCTAAGTTATTAATTTTATGAGGTCAAATGATTACTAGTATCTAACAGGTTGTTTAATTGATTTGAAATAGCGACGATTCTAAATTTAAAGACAAGTAAATAAAATCGTTCGAAGGTAGATTTTAAGAAAATTCAATATTAAAAACTATCTAGGGTTGTGATTTATTCCAATATTATTTAAAGATGAAGTGGTTATCTTATAGTTGGGTAATATATTGATTTATTAACCTGGAACACTAATTTATGTAAATCCTCTTCCGATGGTCAATTATAAATACCTAGTATAATCCAATTGAACCATATGTCTATGTCAACCAAATTACCTAGATTCATTAAGATTAAGTCCCAATTATAGCTACCCCCACCCAACAGGTATATTCCTATCCTGTAAGGAAATCTATTAAAAGGGTTATCTATCCTCAAGGAAGATCGTGGGCTATTGAGTCTAAGGTCTTAAACTTAAAATCCATATGTCTAGTTCATTTTAAGTTTACCTAATCAATTTAATTAATGGCCAGTTAATTAAAGAGCATTAAGATTAAGACTCAATAAATAAATCTCTTATATTACTCAAACTATAATCTAACCATTATAAACCGGTGATATTGGATTTCATCACAACCCTAGATAACTAACTTAGTTACAACACATAACTAGGGCTGGTAAAAACTTGAAAATAAAAGACATAAAATGCTGAAAAGTAATTGCTGTAAAATAAATACTGAAAAGTAAAAATAAAATAAAATGCTAAGGTAAAGGAATTAACTTCTACTATATACTATTTAGATATCTCCCTTAATATATTATATTAACTCGTGATGATAATACCAACCAGCCATATAGGCGGTAACCTGATTAAGTCAAATTAAGTCCAACCAGCCATATAGGCGGAATCAAAATAACCAGCCATAAAGGCGGAACCAAAATAACCAGCCATAAAGGCGGAACCAAAAATAAATTACCACCGACCAATCTGGCGGTATCCTTGCTTAGTCAGGTTTAACCAGTT
The DNA here is from genome assembly GCA_019454045.1 of Zanthoxylum bungeanum. NCBI lineage: Eukaryota > Viridiplantae > Streptophyta > Magnoliopsida > Sapindales > Rutaceae > Zanthoxylum > Zanthoxylum bungeanum. The sequence goes on from SKCR01025588.1 coordinate 23,107, forward strand.
TAAATTAAATAGCCAACCGACCAATATAGCGGTATCCTTTTAAGTCAAATTTTAAATGGTGAATATATTATATTTAAGAGAGATTAATCTAAATAGCAATAGTAAAAGAATTACCTTTCACCCTAGCAGGGGGAAGTTACCTCATCATGGTGAATAGTAAAACTGTAAAAAGTAAGAAAGTAAATTACTATTATTACAAAACGTAATTAAAATTATTACAAAACTAAAAACTAAAAATTAAAACGAAACTTAGAGAGAGAAGAACTCCCTATTTACATCAAAGAAATGGGAGAGAATGGTACAACAAAATCTGAAATCTCGAGCTCAATTTATATACGCGCGGATAAGGTTCCAGCGTCGCGACGCTAGAGAGCCTTTGGCGTCGCTACGCTGGAACAGTGAGTCGTGGCATGCTCTCGGCTTGACACGTTGCGAGGCGGCTAAGAGGATAAGGCGACACGTGGCGTGGCGGCTAAGAGCTCAATTATTATACTGACGTGGCGATGACGTGGCGCTGTCGTGGCAAGGCGGCTGAGATCAATTGTCGGCACCGTAGGATTGCGACACGTGTCACGGCGTGATTGGCTTATGTTGACGTGGCATGTTGACTCGGTTGACCATCTGATGTGGACGATGACGTAGCACGACGCGTGGCATAGTTGACTCGTTGACCGATGACGTGGCGATGACATGGATGACACGTGGCACACGTGGCAATTGAGAGTGTCGGCACCGTTGGATGATGACACGTGGCAAGGCACATGTTAGCGGATCAGCTTTGATGGTGACACGTGGTACGTCGCACGTTAGCAAAGTCAAACTTCTCAAATTCTGATCCGTTGACCCGGCGCATGTTAGCAGATCTGGTGCAAGTTAGGAGTCGCGACGCTGATGACTTGGGCGTCGCGACGTGGACAATTTACCGAAATGCCCTTTTTGCCAATTTTTCCTGTTTTGCTCCAAATCACCTCCAGAATGTCCTAACACTTTATTTATCTACAAAATAACACAAAACACATCAAAATATTCACAAAACTCAAGAAACTATACAATATATTAGGTTAAATGAGTGGGAAATAGTGATAGATTTACCACTCATCACTCATAACCGTCCATCACCGAGGGGTCGCGGTTGTGTCTCCATACCCAGAGTGTCGCAGTAGTATCTCCATACCCGGAGTGCCGTACCTGGCATGCTTAACCCCATACCCGAGGTGTCGCGGTTGCGTCTCCATACCCAGAGTTTCGCAGTAGTATCTCCATACCCGGGGTGCCGTACCTGGAAAAACTGATACTGATGATGTTGTGTCTCCATACCCCCCCCGAGTACCATACCCGGTAAAACTGATATTGATGCTGATGTGTCTCCATACCCGGTAAAACTGATACTGATGCTGATGTGTCTACAATACCCGAAGTACCATACTCGACAAAACTGATACTGATGCTGTTGTGTCTCCATACCCGGAGTACCATACCCGACAAAACTGATACTTAAGGTACGTGCCAACGAGTTATGGTACGTGACTAACTCTCAAATGGATTTCCCATTATAGATTCCCCAGAGGGAGGGTGGAACGAACTCTCTTAAACACCCAAACCTCTTAGGCTCTTATCGCCTTGGTGAGAGGAATAAACAACAAGTTTTCCAAATTAGTCTGTCACAATAAGCTTCAAGTGAATGATCATCCAGGTGCCTTCACACAGTTTTTCCTTATAGAAAGGTAGTGAATGAGGGAAGACACCAAACCATTACTCAGCTCTAATAATGCATTTGATTAAACCCCTTTCAACCCACTACAGACACGGTAACTAAAGCACAAATCATAAACAGTACAAGACATTATTTCGGGGCCAATTCTATATCACCAGTGGAGTCGCCAGACTGTAGGACACAGAGATCGGCGACGCTATTCCAGGCTCGCGGCCTGGTTGGGAGTACGGAGTAGACCGCGGGGGACTAAACCGGAGAATAAAGGAGTCGCCACCCAGTGTGAACAGGTAAAATGATTTAAGGCCGCACCTCACCCCCCCGCAAGGGAAGACCTCAAACCGTTGGGTTCAGAATGGTCCCTTACTTATGCCACTTGTAATGAAATAATTTGTGCAATAACTTAACCGAATCTACGCAGCATATGTATTCAAGAATAACCTAGATCTAGTTTGCATTCATGAAAATAAATCCTATAGGTAAGTTTGCATGCATAAAAGTAAGTCAATATAACGGCAAGCACACAATCTCATGAACGCATTAAACTAATATAAACAAATATCAATTATCTAAGCATAAAAATTATAGAGAGATAACTAGGCATATGATGGGAAAAGAATAACTAATGGAACAAACATGCATTAAATATGATGAAGGAATCAGGCCAGTACGTGCGCGTTCACGTAGCGTTCATAAACGCTTTTGAACGTCAGACAGAATGCACGCGTTCGAGTAGCGTTTGATAACGCGTTCGAACGGGACCTGGCAGATTGCATACATTCACATAGCGTTTGATAACACACTCGAACAAGATCACAACAACGACATCTCTAATCACATGGACACCTAACTCATGCATAAAGGATAACATAAATACTAAATAACTAAATCATGCATAAAGGAAAATAACATACTAACGACTAAATCATGCTCAAACACAAGGTTGGATGAAACGAAATACGTGTGTCTCTCAAGCAGTACGTGGCATTGTATCCCGAGTACAGACCGCACTACCGTCCATTCGGATTCGGCTACGGAATTTACGTCCGGGTTTCCATCCAATATACCGCAAGAGAGAACACATATTCCGTTCATCCGGAATCATATCATACACCAATCCATAATACTCATGCAAAATAAAGCAATAAAATAAATAAAAAATAAAGAGAATAAATAAAAAGGGTGTCCTCAGGTCTAACCTCCCTTAGTCGTCTATCGGAAGTGCGGTACGCGCGGTTGTCGGCAGGGTCGATGCTGCTCCGTAACTCCTCCGGTTCACTAGTTCAATGTATTCCTTCGCTGTTTAGCTATTCGGGCTGCTGTTTTACTCCGTTTTATGGCTGTTTCAGGTCATGGTTTAGGCTTACTGTTTCGCGGTAAGGTGGGACTGTTGTGGTTTACGATTTGCGGGTTCTATGGGGCAGTTTTCTAGTGCAGTTTACGGTGGTGGACTGGGCAGTTTAGGGACCGTTTTCAAGGTAAAATGGGGACTATTTCAGGCAGTTTTTTACGGGATATTTTCATGGTAAAATTGGACAATTTAGGGGCAGAATATGAGTGTAGTACATGGGGTTTATACGAATATTTTAGGCGTGCAGTGAGGGGATTTATGTAGCGGTTTGGGCAGTGAAATGAAGTGATTTATGCGGAAGTTTGGGCAGTGTAATGCAGTGGTGATATGAGGTAGTTTAGGCAGTGTAATGCAGTGGTGATATGCGGCAGTGAATGGGCTGGACAAGGTTGTTTATGAGGCTATTTTGGGTGTGCAGGGGAGGGGGTATGCGTGCATGTTGGGTTTCTATTAAGTCCCAAGGATCATTATCAAGCAATGAAACAAGTATGAATACACAAAGAAGTATGGCGGAATCATACTCACATTGAACGGCTTTGCGATGCGACGAAGAAAATATTTTCCTTCTTGTTGGTGAAGCTCTCGGCCAAGCCCTCCATTTTGCTCCTTGAGTTGTCTTCAAGCTCCAAGCTTTAACAATGGATTCCAATCTCAAAGGTGGGTTTCCCTATCACATTGTATGCCTCTTTGTGTGCTAGCACTAGGTAATTTTGCCACAAAATCACCTTATTTCTTCTCTTAGCTCACGGCTTTTGAAGAAAAATGGGAGAGAATAAGCTTTTGGCCCCTTGGCCGAATTCTCAAAGAGAAGAGAGAGAGAGATATGCATTGTATTAGGTTCCAAAACCTAATAAAATCATATACCAAAATTTGGTATTTGCCTTTCAAAAAGGTCAACCAAAATTTTGGAGCCAAAAAGCAAATGATGCCTTTTTCAACCACTTCCATCAAGTCACATCACACATGAATAGTGACTGGTTGTCAATCACTCAAAGTGACAAGACATCCATCACTTGAATGATGTGCGATGTGATGTGATGCTAGATGCGACTAGTGATTTGACGCTTGATGTGACTTGCGTGCCGTACTCGAATTTGAAATGTGAATGCGCTCGCAAATACTCCCGGGCTCGGGTTCGCTAATTCCAAATTAACGAATTTTCCGTGCATCGTAATTAAATGATTATGCATAGCAAAATCACTATTCACATCGCTAATGAATTAATTCTAAATTAACTCGTTCGCCCGAATTAAAATCTAATTTTAATTCCGCGGTCGAAATCCAATTTCGTATAATATATCGAATATATTATTTATCAATTAATTCCCAAATTAATCGTTATCTCTCTTTAAATGATATTTTATCCCAGATAAAATATCTCAGCAATTAATCCCATATTAATTTTCTCTCTCATCTTATTAATCCTAGATTAATTAAAGTGCGAGTCATACGTCATCGGTGAATCTTCGGGAAGCGACCCATGAGATCCCCAGATATGTTGGCAGTAAATACGGTCGTCGGACTATCCGAACACGTAAGTACCCTTGTACTACATTTTTACCGATTTAAAAGACAAGGTTGGCTTCTAGCAAAGCGCCATGCCTACCCAATTCTCCAGAAATATGCTTACAGGAATAAGCGATCTATATCAGGCGTAGTATACGTAGTATTGTGTATGTCGATCCAGTATCGGATGTTCACGTGCTAGGCCTGGGGCTGGAATTGTGTCTGCCCCGTATGAAGCACATATCGGATGTCTGGTAACTAGTCTCTATAATCGGATATACATGACCTAGTCATAATATCCCGATAGCTGTAGCATTTAAGAGAACAAGTTCTGTATCCTACGTGATCATCATCTCCACTATAACTGAAGTGATATTTCCATCTTGACCTCACACGCAATACACTACGATTCTCAATATACCCAGAAGAGGAGTACACAGAACCGGTTTTAAAGCCCTGGACGACCCAAAACCAAAGTATATTGATTGTCGCAAGTATTAGCGGTGAAAGTCTCAGGTTAAGACCAAATACACCTACCCTGAATTCGGATTTCCATAGACACATAGTTATACTACCAATGGAACTCCGAAGGGGTCTATCCAGAGCGAAGCTGTTTCCCGTACCATCAGTAGTAAAACACAACCTCCTATTACACTTGCATGAGTATCCTATACCCAAATATATAAGAACTATGCCGTTATGGCCTCACAATGCGCACAGTGTAATACTAGTCTTTTATGCATTATCGATGTCCAATCTCGATAATACTCTGACTATAGATATTTAATGATTAATCCTTCGTGGACTGATACTGTCTCATATCATTCTCAATCCAGGAACTAATCATATGGACCTCCTATCATTTATACATCTTGGTGATCTAATCACAAATGATAAGAGAGCAATCTCCTTTGTCACATAGTTAATTTGTACAACACCACCATGATCTGTACAAATAGTGACGCTATGGGTCATAATTGTCCAAAAATCTCCCACTTGGCCTATAGCCAGTCACTCGAGTGTCTGACACCCGTACTATGTACGGTTCGCTCAAATTGCTGAGGAAAAGCTTTCGTCAGCGGATTTGTATGATTATCGTCTGATGCGATTTATACGATCATCACATTTCCATAATGTATGATCCGAACGAATCAGATGAATATCAAAGTTTGTATCTGGATCGTTGATGAGACCATTAATTCTTTTAGCCTGTGCTGAAGCCTAGCTCAGCTGCTAACATAACTATATCTAGTCTAATTAGATTTGTTATCGACCCAAATGGCTTCTATTGCTGCCTCAGCTGCAATAATAACCCGTATTTGTTGTTATTCGGTAACAATATCTTGCTTGGAAGATTTCCAGCTCACTGTTACGTTATTCAAACTGTATAGTACTGTTTGTGACTTATAGTCATTTTATCGGTTTAGGAAACTTGTAGCAGTGATCCCAGTCACTTCAAGTTATACTTCTCCATTGTTTAAGACATCATCCTTAGTTCTCTAAGATACTAAGTATTGTTCTTAATTTCAGTCCAGTGACTATCACTTGGATTGGCCTGATTGTGACTGCATATGCTCAAAGCGTATGAGACACTAGGTCACGTACATTATTGACCGGTGCTTACACACGCGTATAACGCAAGCGCACGTATCGTTCAAGTAGTATAAAAAGTATCGATCCCACGAGGACTTAATATCTAATCTATTAATTTTATGAGGTCAAATGATTACTAGTATCTAACAGGTTGTTTGATTGATTTGAAAAGGTGACGATTCTAAATTTAAAAACAAGTAAATTAAATTGTTCGAAAGTAGGTTTAAGAAAATTCAATATTAAAAACTATCTAGGGTTGTGAATCTTTCCAATATTATTTAAAGATGAAGTGGTTATCATATAGTTGGGTAAAATATTGATTTATTAACCTGGAACACTAAATTATGTAAAAGCCTCTTCTGATGGTCATCTACAAATATCCGTATAACCCAATTGAACAATATGTCTTTGTCAACCAAATTACCTGGATTCATTAAGATTAAGTTCCAATTATGGCTACCCCCGCCCGACATGTATATTCCTATCATGTAAGGAAATCTATTAAGGGTTATCTATCCTCAAGGAAGATCGTGGGCTATTGAGTCTAAGGTCTTAAACTTAAAATCCCTATATCTAGTTCATTTTAAGTTTACCTAGTCATTTTATTAGTGGCCAGTTAATGAAAAAGCATTAAATTAAGACTCAATAAATAAATCTTTATATTACCCAAAACTATAATCTAACCCCTTATAAACCGGTGAAATTGGATTTCATCACAACCCCAGATAACTGGCTTAGTTACGACACATATTACAAGTAGTAAAAAATAAAAGACATAAAGTAAAATACTAAAAATTAAATATTGAAAAGTAAATTGTTGAAAAGTAAATAAAGTAAAAAGTAAAAAGTAAAAAGTAAAAAGTAAAAATAAAAATAAAAGTAATTACTGAAAGTAAATTGCTGAAAAGTAAATTGCTGAAATTAAATAAAGTAAAAGTACAATAAAAGAAAATGCTGGGGTTAGAGGATCAACTTTTATTACTACTATTTTAGATATCTCCCTTAATATAATATATTAATTTTCCGTGATAATTACCAACCAGCCATATAGGCGGTATCCTGATTAAATCAAATTAATAATTAATTTCCAACCGGCCAATATAGCGGTATCCTCATTAAGCAGGTTTTAAATAGTTTATATTTATATTTAAGGGAGATTAATCTATATCAATAATAAAAGCTTTACCTTTTACCCCAGCAAGGGGGAGTTACCTCCTCATTGCTTGAAAAATAAAAACTGCAAAAGTAAAGAAAGAAAAGGTTTGTGTGTAAAAGTAAATTGCGGAAAGTAAAAACTTAAAAGTAAAGAAAAGAAAGTGCGAAAGCGGAAATTAATTACTGGAAGCTGTAAATAACAAACAGATACAATCTTCTTATTTATTCATTAGGAATTTCAAAGAAGAAAGTATGAAATTTACAAATGAAATGGCTTGGTATTTATAGGCAAAATTTTGCCTCCATCAAATCATCCATCAAATTCTCCACCAAATCCATTATTAATTTCTCCACTAATTACTCCACCAAATCCATTATTAATTGCTCCACTAATTGGTTATCATGTTTGGTGGTGATTTGATAATTTTTATAATTTATTTATTAATTTAATTTTTGCTTTGAAAATGATTGAAAATGACTTTAATAATTACACCAACACACTTCTGGATGGTTCATCAATTTCGGTCATGAAATATTCAGAATTCGAAATTATTTTGTCTTTAAAAGTTGTAGATCTTCGAGTCTTATTTAATCTGGCACTTGAATACGACAGATGCGCAAAACTGGAATTTCCAAAACTGCACTTCGTTAAAACGCCCTTTCAAGTTTCAAATCTCCAAAATTAAAATATCAAGTCCAATAATGCCCTTATTTGACCCATATTTCGTCCTAAATGATTTCATTGAGACCCGATATTATTTTATTTGCAAAATAAACTAAAACACCATCAAAACGTTCATCAAACCCCGAGAAACTAAACAAAATATTAAGTAAAAGGGGCGGTAAATATTGATATATTTTCCGCTCATCACACCCCCAAACCTAACATTTTGCTAGTGCTCGAGCAAACAACAACAACAAAAATTAAACTAAGCCACTTTCGTAGGGATCACGGTTGCATTTAGCGTATACAACAAGCCTTTAAACCCCTAGGTGTCCCTAGTGGACGAGTTGTAGTCTCTTGAGGGTTTACAACAAAGATACCCCAAACATTTTCAAAAGTAAAAAGGTAGTGAAAATAATGCACACAAAAGCAAAAAGACAAGCGAAAAGAGAATAAATATGTTAGTGACTAATCAGGTGAAACTTCTACTCCAAGTTACTAGTTGTTTTGTTTCATTCTAATTACCGAATAAGTAAATTCTCCGATTATTTTTACCATTCTTCATATACACAGCCAACAAAATATTAAAAAACTCATTTTTTCCCCACAACAGTCATAAGTGCAGTTGATAAGAGAGTAATATTTTTGTCCTAAAGTTCTATAAGATTTTCACACCTTTTTTGCTGCAATGGAATAATTTTTCTGATTTTTTCTTTGATTTTTCTCTATTTTTTATTTATATACAATATCTTCCATCTATGTAACGAGTGTTAGGTCGGTGGTTCCCAAACCAGTTGGCTTTAGGGCACCATGTGTTAAGACACCCCTACGGACTTAATTACTCAGACTTCAGAGAGAGATATATATATATATATATATAATATATATATATATATATATATATATATATATATATATATATTTTTGCAGCATCTTTGATCCATGTAGCGAGCTTTGGGCCAGTGACTCCCAAATCAGTTGGTTTTAGGGCACTAGGTGTTAAAACACCCTTACAGACTTAATAACTCGGATCTTAGATTTTTATTTTTATTTTTTTTTACTCCATTGCTTTTTGAGATGCTTCCTCTAATTTAACTATAGCACTGAATATTACAAACTTTTCAATTACAGTTCATGTCCGTATGTTTCTATGTATGTTGATAATATCTGCTAACTGAACATATGAAGATCCATTTTAGTCCGTTTTATGGAGAATTTACAAATTAAATAATTTAAAAGGAAATAAACAAAAATTAACCGATTTCGAAAATAGGCTTGAGATACGTCTCAGGAGTGGAAACTCCTTACTCAGCCATCTCTTACCAATTTCACCCTTTTAGTCAAAATAAAAACACAAAATATTTTTGTAATTTTTTGAAAATTTTTTCAATTTTTTTGTATTTTTAGAAAAATTTGGACTAAAAAATAAAAACAACACACAATTAAAAAAAAATATTAATCAACTAATTCCCTCCCCCAAACCTAAATGAGACATTGTCCCCAATGTCTTAAACGGTAGAAGAAGAGTTTAGAGAATAATACCTGGTTAGTTGAAATTCTACAGGAAATTAAAGGTTAAGATCCAGATTAATCCGACGCCTCTTACCACGATCGTCCTCGGACCAATTTATCTTTGAAAGGATAGGGTCAACTTGTGGTTCATAGGCTAAAAGTTGGTCTATTAGATCCGGAGCAGTCCTGGCAGTAAAGAGTAGTTCTTTCAAAGGTTTTGACATGAACCCATTTCTCCGAGCATCATCAAGAAACACACAAAGAAAATCATAAAATCCATCTACGTTAAACAGCCCAGTACGCCTTGTGTCCAAGCTCAACTGGAAGATGGCATGCTTTCCCAAACACCAATCGATATGGGGACATACCAATGGGTGTCTTGTAAGCTGTCCGGTAGGCCCATAATGCATCATCTAGTTTTGTTGACCAGTCTCTCCTTGTTGATCCAACGGTTCTCTCTAAGATTCTTTTGATCTCTCTGTTTGAAACCTCAACCTGTCCATTTGACTGTGGATGGTAAGCAGTGGCAACTTTGTGAGTAACTCCGTATTTGGATAGGAGTGCATCAAAGTATCTGTTACAGAAATGTGACCCACCATCGCTGATGATTGCACGAGGTGTTCCAAACCGAGTGAAAATGTTCTTTTTCAGGAATTTGATCACCACTTTTGAATCATTGGATGGCAATGCAATTGTTTCAACCCATTTGGAGACGTAGTCTACATCAACCAGGATGTACAGGTTTCCGAATGATAGAACAAAGGGTCCCATGAAATCTATACCCCACACATCGAATATTTCCACTTCTAGAATGTTTTGCAACGGTCCTTCGTTTCTCCTGGAAATATTTCCCGTTCTCTGGCACCTGTCACATTGAAAAGAAAAAAGATAAGCATCTTTAAAAAGAGTGGGCCAGAACAAACCTGATTGAAGAACTTTTGTTGCAGTTTTGTTTCCGCTGAAGTGTCCGCCATATGGTGATGAATGACAGTGCTGCAAAACACTATTGACCTCCTCATGTGGAACACATCGTCTCAATAATTGATCAGCACACCGTTTGAACAGGTACGACTCATCCCAGACATAGTGCTTGACTTCTTTAAAGAACTTCTTCCGTTGCTGAGTTGTCCATTCCAACGGCCATTTTCCTGACACAATGTAGTTGACATAGTCAGCATACCAAGGGACTTCCTGTTGTTTCATGGCAAACAATTGTTCATCTGGAAAAGTTTCTTTGATTGACAGTTCTTTGCCAGCTGTTTCTCCATTCTCGAGCCTTGATAGATGATCTGCCACCTCATTCTCTGTCCCTTTCCTGTCTCGAATCTCCACGTCAAATTCTTGCAAAAGAAGTATCCAACAGATCAATCTGGGTTTGGCCTCTTTCTTCATGATCAGATATTCGATTGCTGAATGATCTGTGTAGACCACCACTTTGGGACCCAGCAGATAGGAGCAGAATTTGTCAAAAGCGTACACAACTGGGAGCAACTCCTTTTCGGTGGTTGTGTAGTTGAGTTGAGCTTCATTCAGAGTTCTGCTGGAGTAGTAAATGGTGTGGAAAATCTTTGCTTTACGTTGTCCCAAAACTGCACCTACAGCAAAATCACTAGCATCGCACATCACTTCAAATGGAATGGTCCAGTCTGGTGCTACAATGATGGGGGCAGAAACCAGCTTTTGTTTTAAGATCTCGAAAGCTTCCTGGCATTCTTTGGTAAAGTTGAAAGGCACAACCTTTTCCAGAAGATTGCAAAGAGGTTTTGCAATTTTGGAAAAGTCTTTGATAAATCTCATGTAAAAACCTGCATGTCCAAGAAAACTTTGAATCCCTTGATAGATATTGGTGGAGGTAGTTTTTCAATTGTTTCAATCTTTGCTTTGTCTACCTCGATTCCCTTTTGTGAGATCCGATGTCCAAGAACAATGCCTTCTTGTACCATGAAATGACATTTCTCCCAGTTGAGTACCAGGTTTGTATCTTCGCACTTTGTAACACCTGTTCCAGATTTTGCAAGCAATGGTCAAAAGAATCTCCAAACACAGAAAAGTCATCCATGAATACCTCCATACTCTGCTCCAGCATGTCTGAGAATATGGCCATCATGCAACGCTGAAAAGTGGCAGGGGCATTACATAATCCAAATGGCATCCTGCGGAAAGCAAAAGTACCATAGGGACATGTAAATATGGTTTTATCCTGATCTTCTGGGGCGATGGCAATCTGATTGTACCCTGAATATCCGTCAAGAAAGCAATAGAATTCATGTCCCGCCAATCTGTCTAATATCTGGTCAATAAATGGTAGCGGAAAATGGTCTTTTCTCGTGGCTTTGTTCAGCTTCCTGTAGTCCATGCATACTCTCCATCCAGTCATCGTTCTTGTTGGGATCAGCTCGTTCTTTTCATTGGTGACCACAGTAATTCCTCTTTCTTTGCACACACTGCATATGACTTACCCAACTGCTGTCTGAGATGGGGTAAATGATGCCAGCATCCAACCATTTGATGATTTCTTTCTTCACGACCTCCTTCATATTTGGATTGAGTCTCCGTTGATGCTCCACTGTGGGTTTGTACTCATCGTTCATCAGAATCTTGTGCATGCAAAATGATGGACTAATGCCTCGAATGTCTGCTATAGTCCAGCCAATGGCTCTTTTGTGTTCTCGTAATACTCTCAGTAGCTTTTCTTCCTGCTCCAATGTTAGTGAATAAGAAATAATAATAGGTAATTCAGAAGAGTTTCCAAGAAATGCATACCTGAGATGGCTCGGAAGTAACTTCAGCTCCAGCTGTGGTGGTTCTTCAATCGAAGGCTTGATTCGATCTTTCTTTGGCAGTTCCAAGCTTTCAACTGGTGGTGTTGCTTTGAATCGGAATGGTTTGTGAAGGTAGTTGATACATTCCAGGATTTCAGCATCTAGCTCGCTGTCAGTCATGTTGGTGATGCAAGCTTCAAGTGTATCCATGGGATTTGGCTCAGTATTTTGAACGATACTATCAACAACATCAACTCTGAAACATTCTTCTTCATTTTCATCGCTCAGGAATTTCATGGCTTTGAAAACATTAAGGGTCACTTCTTTGTCCTGCACTTTCATGGTCAGTTCTCCTTTTTGCACATCAATCACAGTTTTACCTGTTGCTAAGAATAGTCTCCCAAGAATGATAGGTATTTCTTTGTCTTCTTCCATGTCAAGGATGATGAAATCTGCTGGAGAATTAGTTTGTCGACTTTGACCAGCACATCTTCAACAACACCTCTTGGAAATGCGAGTGTTCGGTCAGCAAGTTGCAATGAGACTGAGTTGGCATTGTTTCTCCAATCTGTAATTTCCTGAAAATAGAAAAAGGCATCAAGTTAACACTAGCACCTAAATCACACAGAGCCTTACCGAAGTCATGTTCTCCTATGGTGCAAGGAATACTGAAACTGCCAGGATCTTTCAACTTTGGGGGAAGTTTCCTCTGAATGATAGCGTTGCATTCTTTTGATAATGCTAATATCTCGTAATCTCCCAATCTCCATTTTTGTGAAAGAATGTCTTTCATGAATTTGGCATAGCTGGGCATTTGTTCAACGCTTCTGCAAATGGAATGTTGATATGCAGTTTTTTTTCCTGAGGGAAATCTAGGGTTCAGTGGTGCAGCCGTTTAATCTGAATCGTTTGTGAATAATGGTATGCATTTTCAATTTTCTCTTCACTTTCTTATTGGTTATGATGAATTTTTGTTCTAATTTTTCATCATTTTTGATCAGTTATGTTATTTTTGGGCTCAATGTGTTAATTGAATTGTTTTGCTGATTAATTGGGAAAATGTAGAAATTGAAATGTGAGATTTTTTACTGCATTTTATGCGCTACTTAGTGATATACTGTCTGTTGATTTTTTTTGCTCAATGCGGGTACATTGAGTAACCAAGGTTGTAGCTGAACTTATTTTCCTTAGCATTTGTTTGTCTTATTGGATAGCTTACTGTCTTATGTGTTTTTCTTATCAAACTATAAGTAGGGTGGAAAAAGTATCATTGCATTCTTGCTCCACATCTTTGGATCTGATAAAATGTTAGTGCAATGTAGCCATATTGTGTTGGAATCTGTGTTTTTTCCCCAATTTTTTAGATACCTTTAGACTATAACATGAAGGTAAAATTACGGTGGCACTGAATGATTCGGACGCTGAATTAATTTTTTTAATTTGTTAATGTATTATGTATGATAGATTTAAAGCTGACAATGCTGATGTACGCGAAGCTGATTTCCTATGTATGTGGAGGTGAACATAGCTGGAATTGACACTGTAAATTCTGTTGTCTTTCATGAAGGTGGAGGTGGAATGATTTGTTCTTTTTCCTTTGCTTCTTTTTCCTCTATCTGTTGCTTTGTTTCTTTTGGAACTTCCTCAGCAGCTGTTTTGGCTCCACATCTTTGTTGATTTCAGTACCACTTTTTAACATGATGGCATGACATTTTTCATTCCCCATGTTTCTTGGATTTGGCTATGTGTTGCTAGGAAGGGTACCTGGCGGTTTGTAACTCTGAGCATTTGCCAGTTGTCCAATTTGATTCTCCAGTGCTTTAATAGAAGCAGATTGACCTTGAATTAATGCTGCTTGGGATTGAAACATAGCATCATACCTTGCTGCTTGAGAT
>SKCR01025589.1:0-37261 GCA_019454045.1 Zanthoxylum bungeanum
CCCATAGGGGATCTTCATTCCACTTACTAAGCCCATGCGCTCGATTGAATCATGCATAAATAAGCAATATGCAGAATTCAAGTGACGGAAAATAAATAAACCAAAGCAACACAAGACAAGACAAAAGAGGGTGTCGTTTACTCAAGCGGTACGTGGAGTTGTGTCCCGAGTACAGATCATATTACCGTCCATTCGAAATCGGCTATGAAATTTATGTCCGGGTTTCCATCCGATATACCGCGAGAGTTGACACATCTCTCATTTTATTTCACGCCACAACATACAACATCTCATAATTCATGCATATTTATCTACTCAAGGGCCACAACATGCATTTCAACATGACAATCACGCAAGCAATATTTAATAAATAGTACAAAAAAAAAGCGAGTGTGAAAGATACCCTCAGGTCTAACCTTTTTGCCAACTTTCAGGCTTGCGTTTCACGGACGTCGGAAGGGTACACTCCTCAACTTCTCCGGTTCACTGTTTTAGCGTCCTAGCTCACTGCTTTGCTGTTTTGCTTGCGGTTTGAACTCCGTTCTGCTACTGTTCGGCCTCTGTTTTGCTGCTCACTGTTCAGGTCACCTGTTTTGACGTTTCAACGGACTGTTTCGAGTTTTTGTGTGGGTTTTTTAGTGTAGTCTTCTGTGAGTCCTTTAAGGATTATGAATGCAGTTTTTTTTGTTATTACTTTAAGGTTTTTAGGGAATGTTTTTAAGTTTATTTTGCTGCTGTTTTAGGGGTTAAATTACTGGCTGTTGGGCGTGATTTAGGGACTGGTTTGGGTCAGTTTCGTTTGTGTAAGTGGGCTACGGATTGAACTGTGAGTGGTGGTTAAAATTCGGCAATGAAGGGCTGTACAAAGGGCTGGTGTTCACGGCTAAGGAGGATGAGATGGAGAGAAAATTTTCTGTCTTGATTTCTTGTCTTGGCCGTGAGGCTTGAGGTCTCTAGGGCTTCTTGCTTGTGATTTTCGTGTGAGATGAGAGAGTGGAGAGGTCTTGGGCGTGGGCTAGAGAGATTGGAGAGCAGGGTGGCTAGTTTAGGTCATGTTTATATAGAAGAGAGCTAGGGTTTGTCCTTGTCTCACAAGGAAGGGATCTTGCATTCAATTTAGGATTTGGTCTTAAGGAAAGTCAAAGATTGAGGGGGGACAAGGTTAATTCAAATTAGAAGGTGATATCTTTAATTGGTGTTGATTAGGCATTTAATTTGTTAGATTAGGAAGTCAATATTTTAGATTGGTATATATTTTATTTAGTTAGAATAATTTATATTGATTTGTTTAAATTAGGCATATATTTATTTTATGTTTGGTAAATATTTTATTTATTTAATTAATATAATTAATATTTTATTTAGTTAATGTTTTTAATTTAATTAATAATTATTTAATTTGGGGTGTGTATTAAAGGCTATGAGAGTGTGGGCCTTGGTTAGGTGGGCTTGGCTTGGCTAGGTGTTTTGATGTTTTAATTATTTTAATTTGTGACATACATTAATTATTTCTTTGGATTGGGCTTGGACTAAGGTTAAGTGATTTGCGGGGTTTTGGGCCGAGAATAAATTTAAAACGGAACACCAACAAGTAACCCGAAGCTAAACCAGCGAACTTAATCCAACTATGAGTCAATTCTTGACTCCTCCCTTCCGACATCTGTTTCCCGCGGTTTCCGCGACTAAAAGGTAATGCCTCCAATGAGACTCATCATCGGGTTTCACATGCAAAAATGCAATGCTTACAGTCACCCCCACTTGATGGGACTTGTGCAGTGTGTGACAGTGACAATCCTATCAAAGTACATGCAATGCATTTTCACTTACCTGGCTCGCCAGCTGTCTGCTGTGTTGAGTTGAGTTGATCTGGTTGTACCATTTTTGGTATGCTAAACCCCATTTCTGAGGCGTTGCTGAAGTGATGTCTATCCATTTTCGAACTGTGCTCCATTTTTGGAGTGCCATTTTCGGTGACTGATGAGATAATGGTCTATTTTCGAACCGTGCTCCATTTTCAGAGTGCCATTTTCGGCGAGATGAGATGATGTCCATTTCGAACCGTGCTCCATTTTCGGAGTGCCATTTTCGGCGAGTGATGAGATGATGGTCCATTTCGAACCGTGCTCCATTTTCAGAGTACCATTTTCGGCGAGTGATGAGATGATGGTCCATTTCGAACCGTGCTCCATTTTCGGAGTGCCATTTTTGGCGAGTGATGAGATGATGGTCCATTTCGAACCGTGCTCCATTTTCGGAGTGCCATTTTCGGCGAGTGATAGTAGTCCATTTTCGAACCGATACTGATATGAGAGTAGTCCATTTTTGAACCGTCGCTGATGAGAGATAGTCCATTTCCGAACCGTTGCTGATGAGAGTGGTCCATTTCTGAACCGTTAATGATATGAGAGTGGTCCATTTTCGAACCGTTGCTGATGAGAGAGATAGTCCATTTCCGAACCAATACTGATATGAGAGTGGTCCATTTCTGAACTGTTACTGATATGAGAGTGGTCCATTTTCGAACCGTTGCTGATGAGAGTGGTCCATTTTCGAACCGTTGCTGATGAGAGATAGTCCATTTCCGAACCGTTGCTGATGAGAGTGGTCCATTTTCGAACCGTTGCTGATGAGAGATAGTCCATTTCCGAACATTACTGATATGAGAGTGGTCCATTTCCGAACCGTGCTCCATTCTTGGAGTGCCATTCCCGGTCCCGCTTGTTCATTCTCGAACTGTGTTTCCATTCTTGGAGTGCCATTCCCGGCTTGTTCATTCTCGAACTGTGTTTCCATTCTTGGAGTGCCATTCCCGCTTGCTTGTTCATTCTCGAACTGTTTTTTCCATTCTTTGAGTGCCATTCCCGGCTAAACTGATATTGATGCTGATGTGGGCCTCGTTCCCAGAATGATGCTGATGTGGGCCTCGCCCCCAGAATGATGTGGGCCTCGCCTCAAACTGATACTGATATGGGCCTTGCCCCTGGGACTCATCCCCAAGACTGAAACTGATATGGGCCTCGCCCCCAACTGATACTGATATGGGCCTCGCTGTAGGCATTGCATTTTCGCATGTGAAACCCGATGATGAGTCTCATTTGGAGGCACTACCTTTTGAGTCACGAAAGCCGCGGGAAACGGATATCGGAAGGGGGAATTCAGAATAAACAAGCTCACTGTCTTCGTTAGTGCTGCGTTCGTTACTTCGTTCGAACGGAAAACAGATTGCGGGTGTTCGTGTCGCGTTCGAGGAAGCGTTCGAACGGTGTCGGTAATTCTGGTTTTGCTGCTAGCCTCACACCCAGCCCATTTAGCTCCCCAAAGCCCATAAAACACATCCCAAATTAAATAAATAAATATTAATTTAAATATTAAATAATATATTTAAACCATTTACGAATTAAATAAAATATTTACCTAACTTAAACTAAAATCATACCTAATATAAATAAATTGAATATATCATATACTAAAATTAAAATAAGATATGCCTAATTAAAATCAATCCTAACCAATTAAAGCCAATCATATATTTGACTTCCTAATCTAATAAGATAATTACCAATCTAAAATATTTGTATTCCTAAACCAACACAAATTAAATATTACAACTTCCTAATTTAAAATATTTTGTCCCCCCTCAATCTTGTGTATGCCTTTCTTGGAAATCCTAATTGAATACCAAAATCCTTTCCTTGTGAGACAAGGGCAACCCCTAGCTCTCTTCTATATAAACATGCACTAACCTAGCCACTTTTTCTCTAGACTCTCTAATGCACACCTAAGACAAAGAAAACACTTGACATATATACAAAAAAAAAAGAACAAAAGAACCCCAACCATCTCCTCCATAGCCGAATCCACCACAAGTAACCACCCTCACATCACCGAAACTACAAGCACCAAAATAACCCCAATCCACCACCGAAAATCAGCCCCTCTAAACCTCCATACATTCACTGAAAATCACACAAACACAGCAGTCTAAATCACTCCCAAAACAGTCCCTAAAATACCCCAAACAGTAAATAAAAAACTGCACATTTAACTCTTAAAAAACACAAAGAAAAACCACACTTAAAGCCTTAAAAAAACATCAAAGAATCCTTTAAAACAGTAACATAAAATACACTTATAATCCTTGAATAACCACACAAAACAGTCCACCAAGAACACCAAAACAGCCCACAAACAGCAAGCATAGAGGACACAGAGGAAACGGTAGCAAAACTACAGAGGAACGGCAGCAAAACCACAAGGAAACAGCAGCAAAACGGAGTCGGAGCAGTAACTTGGGCGGCCGAACAGCGAAGGAAGAGGCAAACCAGTGAACCAAAAAGTTGCGGAGCTTTACCCCCTCCTTCCGATTTTCGTGAAACGCGAGTCCGAGAGCAACTTAAAAGGTTAGACCTGAGGGTATCTTTCACACTTATTCTTATTTATTTCTGGTCATTTACTTTGATTGTATTTTCAATACTTGCGGCATTTGTGCGTGTATGATGTGTGTTGTGGGTATTGGATGAATGGAAGAGTGTTGTCTCTTGTGGTATATAGGATGGAACCCAGACGTAAATTCCGTAGCCGAATCCGAATGGACGGTAGTGCGGTCTGTACATGGGACACAACTCCACGTACCACTTGAGTTAACGGCACTTTCTCTTGTGTTGTGTTGCTTTGGTTTATTTATTTCTTGTCATTTAAATTCTGTATGTTGCTTATTCTCGTATGATATGATCGAGTGCATGGGCTTAGTAAGTGCGATGAAAGGTTCCCTAATTGGAGGGATTAAAATCCTTCACCACGACGCTTTGCCGCACCGATTGATGTGTGTTCGGTTGAATGCGAGATACGTTCAATCGAGCATACCTAGTTTGATATGATTGTCTTTATTTTCGCATGCATGATTCAACCGAGCGCATGGGTTTAGTAAGTGCGATGTGAGATCCCCTATGGGGAGGGGCTAAAGCCCTTTACCACGATGCTTTGCCGCGCCGGTTGATGTGTGCTCGGTTAGATACAAGATACGTTCAATCGGGCACACTATGTTTAATATCATTGCTTTTAATTCTTGTATGCATGATTCAGTCAAGCGCATGGGCTTTTATGTTGGTCTAAAGGTCCTCTCTTTGAGAGAACAAGAGTCCCAAAAGGCCACCTTTACGGCAATACTTCGCCGCGTCCCTTTATTTGTCGTTTATGTATTGCGTCCCATTTCATGCATCAGGTCTGTTTCCGTTCGAACGCGTTATCAAACGCCATACGAACGAGAGCATTCGTTTCTGTTTCATTTCTGTTCGAACGCATTAACAAACGCCATACGAACGAGAGCATTCTGTTTCATTTCTGTTCGAACGCGTTGTCAAACGCCATACGAACGCGAACCTTCTATTTACGTTCGAACGCGTTTACGAACGCTACACGAACGCGCGCACCCACTGAACTGAGTCTTCTTCATTAGATTTCATGCATAGTTTTCCTAGTAGCTATCTCCACATGTATAATTACAAATATGTTAATGTATTACGATTCATATGCTTATGTTATGATAACATTTGAGTATTATTTCTTGCGGTATATCGGATGGAATCCAGACGTAAATTCCGTAGCCGATTCCGAATGGACGGTAGTGCGGTCTGTACTTGGGATACCTTCCACGTACCGCTTGGAAAAGTGCCCATATGTGTGCTTGTATGGTTAATATGTGTGCTTGTGTTTTCCTGAATGTGATATGCAAATGAAGTTGTATGTTCATTGCTATTTTGATATATGTTAAGCATGCAATTTTAAATGTGAGATATATGTGAAATGTGTACATAAGTTTTATTTTGCATATGAGAATTTAGAAGCATGATACTCTTGGAAATAAGTGTTACTTAAGCTTGATTAAATTATTACATGAATCCTTTCATTACAAGTGACATAAGTAAGGGACCATTCCGAACCCAACGGTTTGAGGTCTTCCCTTGCGAGGGGTGAGTGCGGCCTTAAATCTTTGTCCCGGTTCACACCGGGTGGCGACTCCATGTTATTTAGTACTTCCTAACTAGGCCGCGAACCTAGGAACGGCGTCGCCCAGGTTCTGTTGTCCACAGTCTGGCGACTCCACTGGGGATAGAAAGTTGGCCCCGAAATATTGTCTTGTAATGTTTGGATTTATGTTTTAATTGACCATGTCTATAGTGGATAAAGTTGGGGTTTAATCAAGGGCACTTTGAGGCTAGGTAATGGTTTGGTGTCTTCCTTCACTCACTACCTTTCTAGAAGGAAAAGCTGTGAGGACACCTATATGGCCATCTACTCGTAGCCTTTGTGATGGACTAATTTGGAGGACTCGTTGTTTATTCCTGACACCAAGCGATAAGAGCCTAAGAGGCTTTGGGTATTTAAGTGAGCCTCGCTCCACCTTCCCTCTGGGGAATCTACAACGGGAAATCCATTTGACAGTCCGTCACACACCATAGCTCATTGGCACGTACCTTAGTGTATAAAAGGGATACGCTCACTTGGTCGCTTGAACCTTGAATGGGGAGACCTAGTTGTGGGCTATCCTTCGCCAGTGAGAGCCTTTGTCCATACTCTTGCAAATCCACCCATAGACTGGTTTGTATGGTTAAAGTAACAATTATTCCCTTGAGAATGTGCTTATGGGCCATCTTCATTTGGATGCAGTTGGACTATTGTCAGAAATGCGGGCTTGCTGGGCCATTTAAACTGAGGCAAGTTCGTACTGTATGACTATTAGGCCCAAGGATTCTGAAATGTTGATGGGCCATTATGTAAAAATTATTATGTTATGTTTGCATTATCTCCCTTCTATGCTTATGTTTGGGAACATCATCGTTTGGATCCATTTGGACCATTTGTCATGAGATATGGGCTGTTGGGCCATTTAAACTGGGACAAGGATGTATTCCATGACTATTGGGCCAAAGGCGTCTAAGTGTTGGTGGGCCACTTTGTGCTTATTTTCGGAATATCATTTGGATTTAGTTGGGCTCTTTGCCATAAGACATGAACTCGTTGGGCCATTTAAACTCTGGGACGGGTTCACACCCTTATGACAGTTGTCCCAAAAGCTTCTAAAATGATAATAGGCCAATTTGTTTGAGAATTTTATTTAATTTAGTATGTTATATGTTACATGCATCTCATGCACCTCATGCATACATATATCATGTTAACACACCGTCTATGTCTCTAAAAGACAACATAGATACCGTTTGGGTTAGAGAAGGGACAAGGCTCACTAAAAGAACAAGTATGAGTGAATCTGATAATGAGGTGTCCCGTATGGATCAGTTAGAGAATGGTCTCGCCAAGATCACTGAACAGTTGCAGGCTTTGACTACTGCTATGGCTGGCAAGCTGGGTCTCGTGCCGGGGTTCATTCTGGGGATGTGAGGCAAGAGGAATCTCCGAACAGATTAGGGGATGATATCCCCGCTTTTGATGATGATATGGCAGAATATGCAGCAGGCAGAGTATCTGGGTCTCAGGCAGAGTTACAGAGACTTCGGGATCAGGTTGAGTCGGTTACCTGCAAGATGAGGGGTAAGAATGAGGATTTGCTGGATTATGACACATTGACTTTTGAGAACAGTTGCCTGCACAGTTCAAGATGCCGGATATGGCTAAGTTCAACGGGAATTGGGATCCGAGGTGCATCTCCGACAGTTTGTATCAGTCATGAGTTCAGTTGGCTTATCTCAGCGCCAGGTACAGAAAATGTTTGGAATGTCGCTTGAAGGAGCTCTCGTGGTATGGTACCATAGTTTGGAAGAAAGTAAAGGAAGATTGGAGGGAGTTGGCCGATGCTTTCCTAAAGCAATATGTCACTGACTTGGAGATCGATTTGTCACTCCGTGATCTGGAGAATGTTAAGCAGAAAGCAGAGGAGAGTTTTAAGGAGTATGTGGACCGGTGGAGGGGTCAATTATTGAAAATGCAGACTAGGCCCTCAGAGAAGGACAGATTAAAATGATCATCAAGGGCACCAAGCCCTCCATCTATGGGAAGTTGAGGATGATGACCTCCATGATTACTGATTTTCGGTATTGAGGGAGGATGCTGTCATGGATATTGAGGAAGAAGAGGCCGAGAATAGAAAATTCTATGGTCTGAACAGGAGGCCCATTGGGGGAACATCGGGAACAAAGCCTGTTTCTGCTGAAATCGCTGCTATCCGGAACAGGCAGTTTTCCAACTTGGGAAGGCCCCTGTCTAAGGTGCTAGAGAAATTGAAGAGGCAAGGGCTTTTAAAACCCTTGGATACCAAACCATTACCCAATCCCGTACCATCACATTATAACCTAAGCCTTTACTTTACTGCCACTTCCACCAACAAAAAGGCCATGACACCGACAACTGCGCCCGACTCCGCCATGAAATCCAAGACCTAATAGACTCCAAGAAAATACCCACCCAGAAACAGAACAGCCGACACACACAGAAACCCCTTACCCAACTACCGTGTTGTACCACCACCAGCCTACATGATCAGTTCTGGCCTCCCAGAAGACCTTGTCCTAAAATCCTTTCACCCTCAAGCCTTTTGCCTGGGAATCTGGGATAGTACTAGTGAGGATGAGTTTGAGCAGAAGAAAACTTTGGCTTGATTTCTCTAGCAGTGATGAGGAGGAAGTAAGGGGAATGACACGTAGCG
Organism: Zanthoxylum bungeanum; assembly: GCA_019454045.1. NCBI lineage: Eukaryota > Viridiplantae > Streptophyta > Magnoliopsida > Sapindales > Rutaceae > Zanthoxylum > Zanthoxylum bungeanum. The sequence continues at coordinate 8,660 of SKCR01025589.1, forward strand.
GTCGTTTTTACAATGATGGCGAGAAGGGTAAGGAAGCTTTGACAGATGGTAGAGAAGTGGTTGACACTGCAGAAAGTACTGAAGGGGATGTAGTGCTGAGGCAATTGAGGAAGACTAGAGCACAAGTGAGTATCTGGGAACTATTATGTGCATCTCGGGAGGATAGACAAGCTATAGTTGAGGCCTTAAGCAAGATTGTGGTACCGGAGGATGCCAACCCCGCAATGTTTGTTGGGTTGGTTCAGAAAGAAGCTTTGCAGATATCCTTTTCTGAGGATGAACTCCCGGCGGAGGGGAGAAATCATAACAGGCCTCTATTTATCAAGGCCGAGGTGAGGGGCAAGAAAACTTCATGTGTGATGGTGGATGACGGTTCGTCCATCAATGTGTGCCCGTTGAAAATTCTGGCAAGATTGGGTATGAAAGCAACAGACTTGGACCCCTCCAGTATGACTATTAAAGCTTATGATGACAGTAAGCGGGGAGTTGAGGGTACCTTTGTGGCTATGGTCAAGGTAGGGCCGATTGAAGATGAGGTTGAGTTCACAGTGCTGGACATCCCAGCCACTTTTGCCTTATTGTTGGGAAGGCCTTGGTATCACAAACTTGGGGGCGTGCCTTCCACTTTGCATCAGATGATCAAATTCCCGTATGAGGGAGAAATTGTTACCATCCGGGCTGAGTTAGATAATGCCGTGGCTGCCTTGGAGATACCACCTTTCACGAGGGTTCCAGGTATCAGCCACTTTGAGGAGTGGGTGGATCCTATGGGTGGCTAGGATTATGGAGAGAAAATGAAGTTTGAGCCGGTAAAGGTTCAAAATTGCCGGATTTCAGAGGACAGACTACTCATAAGGGTTTGGGGATACAAATCTGACAAAGAAAGCCAAGGTCAAGAAAAAGGGCCTGATGATGGAGTGCTTTGTGAAAGCTTCAGGGTATCAAGGAGAGCCTGAACCTGTGAAAGTCAATGGGATTGTGGTACCTGGGTTTGAGATCTTCCAGGATTTGTTGGGTGAGAAACCACTGACTGGAGAAGCTGTGGAAACAGAGATTTGGGAAGAAGAATTAATGAAGTTAGAGAGCCTGACTCTGGAAGAGGATGAGAAGCCTGGGGAAGACCTGATTGCATAGGAAGAAGTGTCTCTAGATGATGAAGACATTTACCTTCCTGATTTGTTTGAATGTACTTCCGCATTATCCAATAATAAAGACATTTCTTTTGCTTACTTGCCTGAGTCATTTCCGTTTACTCTGCATGAATCAAGCATATTTGACATCAGTTCAGCCAGAACTATTGCATTTAACTTGGGTACACTTGAGAACCCCAAAGAAATTCTAATTGCAAGTGAAGTAACCTCCGAAGAGAGGGAGAAACTAGAAGAAGTGTTGGTCAGATATGCCAAAGTATTTGCTAGGTCCTATGAGGACATGCCTGGGGTAGACAGAAACATTGCCCAGCACACAATACCAGCTTATCCGAATATGAGGCCAGTAAAGCAGAAACTTCGACGGATGAGACCAGAATGGGCTGAGAAAGTCAGAGAGGAAGTTAAAAAACAGATAGATGTGGGGTTCCTGGAAGTGGTAAAATATCCTGAATGGTTGGCTAACATAGTACCGGTACCGAAGAAAGATGGGAAGGTCAGAATGTGTGTAGACTACAGAGATCTCAATAAAGCTTGTCCGATAAGATGATTTCCTTTTGCCGCATATAGATGTTCTGGTTGATAGTGCGGCTTTGTCTGCTATGTATTCATTTGCAGATGGATTTTCAGGGTACAATCAGGTTCATCATGCTGAGGAAGATAAACACAAGACATGCATTTGTTTTACCGAGTGGGGTACCTATTGTTACAAGGTGTGCCGTTTGGGCTTAAGAATGCAGAAGCTACTTATCAGCGGATGGCCACTACACTCTTCCATGATTTGATGCACAAAGAGATTGAGGTGTATGTGGATGACATGATGGTGAAATCAGAAACGAGAGTTGGGCATATTGAGGCATTGGAAAGGTTCCTTCAGAGAGTTGACAGATATAACCTGCGGCTTAACCCCAAGAAATGTGTGTTGGGGTGACATCAGGGAAATTGCTTGGTCATACAGTGGGAATGGGCGGAATAGAGGTAGACTCCGAAAAGATCAAGGCAATCACAGAAATGCCTGCACCGAAGACAGAAAAGGAAGTCAGAGCATTCTTGGGGAAGATTCAGTACATCAGTCGGTTTATTGCCAAGTTGACATCGGTATGTGAGCCTATCTTCAAACTGTTGAGAAAAGATCAGCCAGTGAGATGGAATGAACAGTGTCAGACCGCCTTCGACAGAATCAGAGAGTACTTGGTGAAGCCACCTGTATTGAAACCTCTGAGGCCGGGTAGACCTTTGATATTGTATTTGGCTATAGAATCAGAAGCATTGGGGGGTATGATGGTACAGGCAGATGAGACAGGGGTAGAACATGCAGTCTATTATCTGAGTAAGAAGATGCTCCCGTATGAGGCTCGATATCAGGAGGTTGAGAAGATCTGTCTTGCAGTGGTATGGGCTTCCAGAAAGTTGCGACATTACTTCCAGTCTTACAAGATCCAGGTGGTGGCAAAGGAGAATCCTCTGAAATATCTTCATTCAGTGCCTTCACTAGTGGGAAAACTGGGCCGATGGTTGGTATTGTTGACAGAGTTTGACATTGAGTATATCACCTCCAAAGTGATCAAGGGACGAGCAGTAGCGGAATTTCTGGCATTGCAACCTGTTGAGGGGGATCAGTATAAGTTTGAGTTTCCAGATGAAGAGATCCAAGCAATAACAGTTCAGAGATGGAAGATGTATTTCGACGGGGCAGTGAATTACAAGGGAGCCGGAGGATTGGGATCGTGATAGTGACCCCGAGGGAGAGACTTTGCCTTTGGCCAAGAGGTTGACATTCAGAGTAACTAACAACATGGCCGAGTATGAAGCATGTGCTTTTGGTTTGACAACATTGATAGCCTTGAAGGCGGGAGTGTGGAAATCTACGGAGATTTTATGCTGGTAGTCCAGCAGATACGAGGAGAATGGGAATTGAAGGAAGAACGGTTGAAGCCTTACCTTTTTCACCTCAGAAAATTGGCACAGGTTATCCCCGAGTGTAAGTTTCAGCACCTACCGAGAGAAGAGAATCAGATGGCAGACGCATTGGCTACACTAGCAGCGACTTGGGAAAATCCAGAGAAGTTAGTGATGAGACCGTTGATACTGACAACAGCAAGTAAACCTGCTTATGAGATAGAAAGAATTCTGGAAGTTGAGGTTGACGACGGTAAACCTTGGTATTATGACATTCAGAGGTATCTGGAACATGGTGAATTCCCGGAAGGGGCGGGCAGAATAGCCATTCAGAAGTTGGCTTCCCAGTATGTGACTTTGAGAGGGGAACTGTACAAGAGGCAGGCAAACAGTATTCAGTTGAAGTGTTTAAGAAAGGAAGAAGCTCAACATGTAATGGAAGAAGTACACGCCGGGGTATGTGGTCCGCACATGAACGGGTTGAATCTGTCCCGCAAGATAGTGAGACAAGGTTTTTATTGGTCAACCATGGAAACAGACTGCGCGAAGATGGTAAAGCACTGTCATGACTGTCAAGCGCATGGTAATTTGAATCACTTACCGCACACAGAATTACACGGGTTGTCAGAGCCGTGGCCTTTCTCAGCATGGGGAATTGATATGATTGGGGAAATTCGACCAAATGCATCAAATGGGCATCGCTTCATAGTAGTATGAGAGAGATTACTTCTCAAAAGGGTGGAAGCCGAATCGTTCCGGAATGTTACAGCAAAACAGATGGCAAGTTCATAGCTCGGAACCTCATTTGTCGGTATGGTATGCCGCATCATGTAGTGACAGACAACGGGGTCCAGTTTCAAGGAGAGACAAAGGCAATGTTACAGAGGTATGGGATAGGCCACCACAAGTCATCACCGTACAGGCCGCAGGCAAATGGGGCAGTTGAGGCAGCCAACAAGACTATAAAGACAATTTTAGCCAAGATGACAGAAAATTGCAGAGATTGGGCCGAGAAATTACCGTATGCTTTGTGGGGGTACAGAACATCAGTAAGAACAGCAACAGGGTCCACACCTTACTCCTTGGTCTACGGAATGGAAGCAGTATTGCCAGTAGAAGTGGAAATACAGTCCCTGAGGGTATTAGCAGAGGCAGAATTACCGGAACAGGAATGGGCCGCACAGAGATTTGATCAGTTAGTAGTACTGTTGGATGAGAAGAGAATGAAGTCTTTGTATCACATGCAGTTGTATCAGAAGAGACTAGCCCGGGCATTCAACAAGAAAGTACGTCCCACAAAGATCAGAAAGGGTGATTTGGTACTTAAGCAGTCGAGGCCGTCGACGACTGATCCGAGAGGGAAATTCAGGCCTAACTGGGAAGGACCTTACATCGTTCAGAAAGTCATGGGAAATGGAGCAGTGAAGCTATCAGACTTGGAAGGAAACGAGTTCACCGAGCCGATCAACGTAGACAGATAAAAGCAGTACTTTGCCTGAGGGAGAGAAGACTGAGCAGTCACCACAAGGATCGACAGAAGATCTAACCCAACGGAATAGGGAAATCATTCATGCATACACGTAACGTTGCATTCTCTTTGTGTTTGTTTCTGTTTTGTGTTCGCAGGTTCAAAGAAAGAAGAAAGCGGCAGGAAGGAATGAGCGAGCAACGTCAACGCAATTTCAGTTTTGGGGTGAGTCCCAAGGGGCGAGGCCCATATCATGTCATCTCCAGGTATGGAGACACATTATCAGTTCGAGGGCGAGGTCCCTATAGTCAGCTGTGTTGGGTCGAGGTGCCCAGGGTCGAGGTGCCCCCGTTGTCATTTGTAGTTCCGGGTCGAGGTGCCCAGGGTCGAGGTGCCCACTAAATTATCAGTTCGAGGGTGAGGTCCCTATAGTCATCGTGTGGGTCGAGGTCGGTGCCCACTACATTATCAGTTCGAGGGCGAGGTCCCTATAGTCAGCGGTGTTAGGGTTGAGGTGCCCAGGGTCGAGGTGCCCCCGTTGTCAGTTGTAGTTCCGGGTCGAGGTGCCCAGGGTCGAGGTGCCCACTACATCATCAGTTCGAGGGCGAGGTCCCTATAGTCAGCGGTGTTGGGTCGAGGTGCCCAGGGTCGAGGTGCCCCCGTTGTCAGTTGCAATTATTGGGACGCGTCCCAGGATCGAGGTCCGCTGCAGTACCAACTCAACTCGAGGCGGCAGCCGAACCAGGTAAGTAAAATGCATTGCATAACTTTGATAGGATTGTTCAAAGTCACACACCGCACAAGTCCCATCAAAGTGGGGGCGACTGTAGGCATTGCATTTTCGCATGTGAAACCCGATGATGAGTCTCATTTGGAGGCACTACCTTTTGAGTCACGAAAGCCGCGGGTAACGGATATCGGAAGGGGGAATTCAGAATAAACAAGCTCACTGTCTTCGTTAGTGCTGCGTTCGTTACTTCGTTCGAACGGAAAATAGATTGCGGGTGTTCGTGTCGCGTTCGAGGAAGCGTTCGAACGGTGTGTCGGTAATTCTGGTTTTGCTGCTAGCCTCACACCCAGCCCATTTAGCTCCCCAAAGCCCATAAAACACATCCCAAATTAAATAAATAAATATTAATTTAAACATTAAATAAAATATTTAAACCATTTACCAATTAAATAAAATATTTACCTAACTTAAACTAAAATCATACCTAATATAAATAAATGAATATATCATATACTAAAATTAAAATAAGATATGCCTAATTAAAATCAATCCTAACCAATTAAAGCCAATCATATATTTGACTTCCTAATCTAATAAGATAATTACCAATCTAAAATATTTGTATTCCTAAACCAACACAAATTAAATATTACAACTTCCTAATTTAAAATATTTTGTCCCCCTCAATCTTGTGTATGCCTTTCTTGGAATCCTAATTGAATACCAAAATCCTTTCCTTGTGAGACAAGGGCAACCCCTAGCTCTCTTCTATATAAAACATGCACTAACCTAGCCACTTTTTCTCTAGACTCTCTAATGCACACCTAAGACAAAGAAAAACTTGACATATATACAAAAAAAAAAAGAGAATAAAAAGAGCCCCAACCATCTCCTCCATAGCCGAATCCACCACAAGTAACCACCCTCACATCACCGAAACTACAAGCACCAAAATAACCCAAATCACCACCGAAAATGAGCCCCTCTAAACCTCCATACATTCACCGAAAATCACACAAACACAGCAGCCTAAATCACTCCCAAAACAGTCCCTAAAATACCCAAACCAGTGAATAAAAAACTGCACATTTAACTCTTAAAAAACACAAAGAAAAATCCACACTTAAAGCCTTAAAAAACATCAAAAGAATCCTTAAAACAGTAACATAAAATACACTTATAATCCTTGAATAACCACACAAAACAGTCCACCAAGAACACCAAAACAGCCCACAAACAGCAGCAGAGGACACAGAGGAAACGGCAGCAAAACTACAGAGGAAACGGCAGCAAACCACAACAAGGAAACAGCAGCAAAACGGAGTCGGAGCAGTAACTTGGGCGGCCGACAGCGAAGGAAGAGGCAAACCAGTGAACCAGAAAAGTTGCGGAGCTTTACCCCCTTCCGATTTTCGTGAAACGCGAGTCCGAGAGACAGCTTAAAAGGTTAGACCTGAGGGTATCTTTCACACTTATTCTTATTTAATTTCTGGTCATTTACTTTGATTATTTTTCAATACTTGCAGCATTTGTTGTGTGTATGATGTGTGTTGTGGGTATTGGATGAATGGAAGAGTGTTGTCTCTTGTGGTATATAGGATGGAAACCCAGACGTAAATTCCGTAGCCGAATCCGAATGGACGGTAGTGCGGTCTGTACATGGGACACAACTCCACGTACCACTTGAGTTAACGGCACTTCTCTTGTGTTGTGTTGCTTTGGTTTATTTATTTCTTGTCATTTAAATTCTGTATGTTGCTTATTCTCGTATGATATGATCGAGTGCATGGGCTTAGTAAGTGCGATGAAAGGTTCCCTAATTGGAGGGATTAAAATCCTTCACCACGACGCTTTGCCGCACCGATTGATGTGTGTTCGGTTGAATGCGAGATACGTTCAATCGAGCATACCTAGTTTGATATGATTGTCTTTATTTTCGCATGCATGATTCAACCGAGCGCATGGGTTTAGTAAGTGCGATGTGAGATCCCCTATGGGGAGGGGCTAAAGCCCTTTACCACGATGCTTTGCCGCGCCGGTTGATGTGTGCTCGGTTAGATACAAGATACGTTCAATCGGGCACACTATGTTTAATATCATTGCTTTTAATTCTTTGTATGCATGATTCAGTCAAGCGCATGGGCTTAGTATGTTGGTCTAAAGGTCCTCTCTTTGAGAGAATAAGAGTCCCAAAAGGCCACCTTTACGGCAATACTTCGCCGCGCCCCTTTATTTGTTGTTTATGTATTGCGTCCCATTTCATGCATCAGGTCTGTTTCCGTTCGAACGCGTTATCAAACGCCATACGAACGAGAGCATTCTGTTTCATTTCTGTTCGAACGCGTTAACAAACGCCATACGAACGAGAGCATTCTGTTTCATTTCTGTTCGAACGCGTTGTCAAACGCCATACGAACGTGAACCTTCTATTTACCGTTCGAACGCGTTTACGAACGCTACACGAACGCGCACCCACTGAACTGAGTCTTCTTCATTAGATTTCATGCATAGTTTTCCTAGTAGCTATCTCCACATGTATAATTACAAATATGTTAATGTATTACGATTCATATGTTTATGTCATGATAACATTTGAGTATTATTTCTTGCGGTATATCGGATGGAAACCCAGACGTAAATTCCGTAGCCGATTCCGAATGGATGGTAGTGCGGTCTGTACTTGGGATACAATTCCACGTACCGCTTGGAAAAGTGCCCATATGTGTGCTTCTATGGTTAATATGTGTGCTTGTGTTTTCCTGAATGTGATATGCAAATGAAGTTGTATGTTCATTGCTATTTTGATATATGTTAAGCATGCAATTTTAAATGTGAGATATATGTGAAATGTGTACATAAGTTTTTTTGCATATGAGAATTTAGAAGCATGATACTCTTGGAAATAAGTGTTACTTAAGCTTGATTAAATTATTACATGAATCCTTTCATTACAAGTGACATAAGTAAGGGACCATTCCGAACCCAACGGTTTGAGGTCTTCCCTTGCGAGGGGTGAGTGTGCCTTAAATCTTTGTCCCGGTTCACACACGGGTGGCGACTCCATGTTATTTAGTACTTCCCAACTAGGCCGCGAGCCTAGGAACGACGTCGCCCAGGTTCTGTTGTCCACACTCTCCCCCAGACTGATACTGATATGGGCCTCGCCTCCAGACTGATACAGCTGATATGGGCCTCGCCCCCAGACTGATACTGATATGGGCCTCGCCCCCAGACTGATACAGTACTGTCGATGTTCCTGATTGGTTTGTCTTTGCCGCTTTCTCTCTTTCTGCTTCAAAACCTGTGAATACAAAGCAAAACAAACACAAAAGAATGCAAAGTATGTTACGTGTATACATGCATGCATGAATGAGTTTCATATCCCGGGGTTAGGTCTTCCGCCAATTCTCCTCAGGCAAAGTACTGCTTCAACCTTTCACTTTAATCGGCTCAGTGAACTCATTCTCTTCAAAGTCTGATAGTCTCACTGCCCCATTTCTCAATTTCTGAATGACCACCATATCTTTTCTGCTTGCTGCTTTCGGGAATTCCCCGTGTTCTAAACATCACTGAATTTCATAGTACCAAGGTTGAATGCTTTTCTCAAATATACTCATGTTGCCGGTTGAAAGGAGAGATTCAGGCAAGTAAGCAAAACGAACGTCTTATTATCATTAAGAAAAGGTTCGAACGAAGAGACAAAATCAATGTCTTTATTAAAAATGCAGGATCAAATAAACTAGGAGGAATAACTTCATCATTTGTAGCATTGCCTTATTCATTGGCCTATGGTTCTCCATCGTTGTCATCCCATATTCCTATGAATGAAGCTGAGTGGTTGAGAGTTTGGAGGACAAGGGTTTCGGGTAGGCCAGAGTTGATCATGTAGTTGGGTAGGGGATTTATGTGTGCGTTGGGTTGTTCTCTTTCTGGGTCAGGTATTTTGTGGGAGTCAATGAGGTTTTGGATCTCATGCCTAAGGCGGGTGCAGCTATCAGTTTCGTGACCCCTTCTCCGATGGAAGTGACAATACAGGCTTAGGTCAAGGTTGGGTGGTACAGGTTTGGAATTGTTTAGCCTCTAAGGGTTCCAGAAGTCCTTGCGCCTTCAGCTTTTCGAACACCCTTGAAAGAGGCTTACCAAGGATGGAAAATCGCCTGCTTTTGATGGCAGTGACCTCAGTGGTAGCGGGCTTGGTCCCTGAAGGTCCCTCAATATTCCTTCTATTCTGGCCATAGAACTTTCTGTTTTCAGCCTCTTCTTCTTCAATATCCATAACTGTCTCCCTCAATTGTCGGAAATCCACAATCATTGAAGTCATTCTCCTTAACTTGCCATGGATCGAGGGCTTGGTGCCCTTGATGATCATTTTAATCTGGTCCTTCTCAGAGGGCCGAGTCTGCATCTTCAGAAGCTGGCTTCTCCAGCGGTCTACATACTCCTTGAAGCTTTCTTCCGGCTTCTGCTTAGTGCTCTCCAAATCACGGAGTGACAAGTCAATCTCTAAGACTGTAACATACTGCTTCAGAAAAGCATCAGCTAGTTCCCTCCAATCTTCCTTAACCTTCTTCTCAAGGCTATGATACCAAACCACAGGTGCCCACTCGAGTGACATCCCAAACATCTTTTGGACTTGGCGCTGTGATAGGCCCACTGAACTCATGACTGAGACATATTGCTGCAGATGGACTCTTGGGTCTCCATTCCCATTAAACTTGGCCATGTCCGGAATTTTAAACTGAGCTGGCAGCTGTTCTCCGAAGGTCATTGCCTCATAATCTAGCAACTCTTCATTTTTACCCCTCATTTTACGGGTAACTGTTTCAACCTGATCCCGAAGCTTCTGAAATTCTGCCTGAGACCCAATCATTTTGCCTGTTGCATACTCTGTCATGTCATCATCAAAAGTGGGGATATCACCCCCCAACCCATTTGGAGGCTCCTCACGCCTTACATTCTCAGAGTTTCCCCCAGCACGGGGCACAGCCATATTTGTCATGGCAGTAGTCAAGGCTTGCAATTGTTCAGTAATCTTGGCGAAACCATTTTCCAACGTATCTATCCGGGATATCTCATTATCGGATGTACTCATATCTGTTACTGGTCTTTTGGTGAGTCTTCACTCTTCCCTAACCCAACGGGAAACTATGATGGCTTTCAGAACACAAGGGTTAGCATGATGTATGCATGTATGAGGTGCGTGAGATGCATGTAACATATGTAACATATTGAATCAACTAAAATCTTCAAACAAATCAGCTCAATATCATTTTAGAAGCTTCTGGGCTAACTGTTATATGAGTAAACCCGTCCCAGTTTAAATGGCCCAACGAGTTCACATCTCATGGCAAGGAGCCCAACTAAATCCAAATGGTAATGTTCTGAACACAAGCACAAAGTGGCCCATCAACACTTAGAAGCCTTTGGCCCAATTGTCATAAAATACGTTCTTGTCCCAGTTTAAATGGCCCAACAAGCCCATATCTCATGACAAATGGTCCGAATGGATCCAAACGATGATGTTCCCAAACACAAGCATAAAAGAAAGATAATGTAAACATAGAGTAATAATTTCTACAGAATGGCCCATCAACATTTCAGAGGCTTTGGGCCCAATGGTCATAAGGTACGAACTCGCCCCAGTTTAAATGGCCCAGCAAGTTCACATTTCTGACAATAGTCCAACTGCATCCAAATGAGGATGGTCCATAAGCACATACTCAAGGAAATAATTGTTACTTTAACCATACAACCCCGGTCTATGGGTGGGTTCGCAGGAGTGTAGACAAAGGCTCTCATCGGCGAAGGATGGCCCACAACTAGGTCTCCCCAATCAAGGGTTCGAGCAACCAAGTGAGCGCACCCTTTTTTATACACTAAGGTACGTGCCAATGAGCTATGGTGTGTGACTGACTGTCGAATGGATTTCCCGTTGTAGATTCCCCAGAGGGAAGGTGGAGCGAGGCTCACTTAATACCCAAGCCTCTTAGGCTCTTATCGCTTGGTGTCAGGAATAAACAATGAGTCCTCCAAATTAGTCCATCACAATAGGCTACGAGTAGATGCCTATCTAGGTGCCTTCACAGCTTTTCCTTCTAGAAAGGTAGTGAGTGAAGGAAGACACCAAACCATTACCTAGCCTCAAAATGCCTTTGATTAAACCCACATTTTATCCACTATAGACACGGTCAATTAGAACATAAATCCAAACATTACAAGACAATATTTCGGGGCCGATTCTCTATCCCCAGTGGAGTCGCCAGACTGTGGGAACACAGAAACTGGACGACACATGCTGTCCCGGGCTCGCGGCCCGATCGGGAGTATGGAATAGCCACGGGGGACTAAACCGGAGAATAATGGAGTCGCCACCCGGTGTGAACCGAGACAAAGATTTAAGGCTGCACTCACCCCTCGCAAGGGAAGACCTCAAACCGTTGGGTTCGGAATGGTCCCTTACTCATGCCACTTATAATGACAGGATTTATGTAATAACTTAATCAGGCTTAAGTAACACTTATTTCTAAGAATATCATGCTTCTAAATTCACATACATACATCAACAAGTTCATCTAAATTTATATGTAACATATATTCGAATTCGCATACAGCGTATTTACATGTAATCTATGTCTCAATTTGCATACATAAGGATTATCATACGGCAAGCATACAAGTTAATGAATGCATTGGCGGACACAGAAGCGCAAACAAATAGCGTTCTTACTAGCATGCATATTAAGAAAAGATATTTAAGCGCATAACGGAAATAGACAACTAGAGAGGTAATACAAATGCACAACGTAAAAAAGGTAACTATGTGCTAAGATGGACATGTCGTAATGTGATGCAAGAGGATCTGTTTACCGTGGGCGTTCGTGCAGCGTTCGTAGACGCGTTTGAACGGTAAATAGAAGGTTCTCGTTCGAGTAGCGTTCGTAAACGCGTTCGAACGGAAATGAAACAGAATGCTCACGTTCGTATGGCGTTTGTGAACGCGTTCGAACGGAAATGAAACAGAATGCTCACGTTCGTATGGCATTCGTGAACGCGTTCGAACAGAGATGAGACCTGATGCATGATAAGGCAAAAATGCATGCAAGTTCGAGTTGCGTTCATAAACGCGTTCGAAGGGGAACAGACCTGATGCATGAAATGGGACGCAATACATAAATGGCAAATAGTACAATGCGAGGCGCGGCGAAGCATCGTGGTAAAGGATTTTAACCTCTTCAATTAGAGGACCTCTCATCGCACTTACTAAACCCATGCGCTCGATTGCATCATGCATACAAACATAAAGACAATCATATCAAACTAAGTATGCCCGATTGAACACATCTTACATCCAACCGAACACATATCAACCGGCGCGGCAAAGCATCGTGGTAAAGGGCTTTAACCCCTCCCCATAGGGGATCTTTCATTCCACTTACTAAGCCTATGCGCTTGATTGAACCATGAATAAAAACATAAAGACAATCATATCAAACTAAGTATGCCCGATTGAACACATCTTACATCCAACCGAACACACATCAACCGGCGCGGGGAAGCATCGTGGTAAAGGGCTTTAACCCCTCCCCATAGGGGATCTTTCATTCCATTTACTAAGCCCATGCGCTCGATTGAGTCATGCATAAAAAGAATTAAACACAATAATATCAAACTTAGTATGCCCGATTGAACGTATCTTGCATTCAACCGAACACACATCAACCGGCGCGGCAAAGCATCGTGGTAAATGGGCTTTAACCCCTCCCCATAGGGGATCTTTCATTCCACTTACTAAGCCCATGCGCTCGATTGAATCATGCATAAATAAGCAACATGCAGAATTCAAGTGACGGAAAATAAATAAACCAAAGCAACACAAGACAAAAGATGGTGTCGTTTACTCAAGCGGTACGTGGAGTTGTGTCCCGAGTACAGATCATATTACCGTCCATTCGAAATCGGCTATGAAATTTATGTCTGGGTTTCCATCCGATATACCGCGAGAGTTGACACATCTCTCATTTTATTTCACAGCCACAACATACAACATCTCATAATTCATGCATATTTATCTACTCAAGGGCCACAACATGCATTTCAACATGACAATCACGCAAGCAATATTTAATAAATAGTACAAAAAAGCGAGTGTGAAAGATACCCTCAGGTCTAACCTTTTTGCCAACTTTCAGGCTTGCGTTTCACGGACGTCGGAAGGGTACAGCTCCTCAACTTCTCCGGTTCACTGGTTTAGCGTCCTAGCTCACTGCTTTGCTGTTTTGCTTGCGGTTTGAACTCCGTTCTGCTACTGTTCGGCCTCTGTTTTACTGCTCACTGTTCAGGTCACCTGTTTTGACGTTTCAACGGACTGTTCCGAGTTTTTGTGTGGGTTTTTAGTGTAGTCTTGTGTGAGTCCTTTTAGGATTATGAATGCAGTTTTTTATGTTATTACTTTAAGGTTTTTAGGGAATTTTTTAAGTGTATTTTGCTGCTGTTTTAGGGTTTAAATTACTGCTGTTTGGGCGTGATTTAGGGACTGGTTTGGGTCAGTTTCGGTTTGTGTAAGTGGGCTACGGATTGAACTGTGAGTGGTGGTTAAAATTCGGCAATGAAGAGTTGTGCAAAGGGCTGGTGTTCACGGCTAAGGAGGATGAGATGGAGAGAAAATTTTCTGTCTTGATTTCTTGTCTTGGCCGTGAGGCTTGAGGTCTCTAGGGCTTCTTGCTTGTGATTTTCGTGTGAGATGAGAGAGTGGAGAGGTCTTGGGCGTGGGCTAGAGAGATTGGAGAGCAGGGTGGCTAGGTTAGGTCATGTTTATATAGAAGAGAGCTAGGGTTTGTCCTTGTCCACAAGGAAGGGATCTTGCATTCAATTAGGATTTGGGCTTAAGGAAAGTCAAAGATTGAGGGGGGACAAGGTTAATTCAAATTAGGAATGTGATATCTTTAATTGGTGTTGATTAGGCATTTAATTTGTTAGATTAGGAAGTCAATATTTTTAGATTGGTATATAATTTTATTTAGTTATGAATAATTATATTTGATTTGTTTAAATTAGGCATATACTTATTTTATGTTTGGTAAATATTTTATTTATTTAATTAATATAATTAATATTTTATTTAGTTAATGTTTTAATTTAATTAATAATTATTTAATTTGGGGTGTGTATTAAAGGCTATGGCGTGTGGGCCTTGGTTAGGTGGGTGGGCTTGGCTAGGTGTTTTGATGTTTTAATTTTAATTTGTGACATACATTATTATTATTTCTTTGGATTGGGCTTGGACTAAGGTTAAGTGATTTGCGGGGTTTTGGGCCGAGAATAAATTTTAAAACGGACACCAACAAGTAACCCGAAGCTAAACCAGCGAACTTAATCCGACTATGAGTCAATTCTTGACTCCTCCCTTCCGACATCTGTTTCCCGCGGTTTCCGCGACTTAAAATGTAGTGCCTCCAAATGAGACTCATCATCGGGTTTCACATGCAAAAATGCAATGCCTACAACTCCCAATTCTGTGATAAAGTTCCTAATCTATACAGCTTCATTTGCAGCTTCAGAAGCTACAATATATTCCGCCTCTGTGGTGGAATCTATTGTTGACCCGTGTTTGGAACTCTTCCAGCAAACTGCACCTCCGTTAAGGGTAAAGACGAATCCAGATGTAGACTTTTTATCATCGGGATCCGATTGGAAGTCGGAATTCGTATTCCCGTTAACTTGCAGTTCATTTCCTCCATAAATTATCAATTTATCCTTAGTACCTTTAAGATACTTCAGGATATGTTTAATGGCCATCTAATGGTCAATACCTGGATTGGATTGATATCTACTAGTTACGCTAACATCAAAATTGATATCAGGCCTAGCACATAACATGGCATACATTATGCTACCCAAACACGAAGCATAAGGTTGGTTAGACATTCTAACATTCTCATCTTATGTTTGTGGACTCATCTTCTTCTCGAAGGATGAATCCAATGTTTGAACGGTATGTTTGATGTCTTACAGTTACCAAAATTATACCGTTCCAAGATCTTATCTATGTACGTTGATTGGGATAACCCAATTAGCTTCCTTTGTCTATCTCTATAGAGTTTTATCCCTAAAATATAGGAAGCTTCTCCCAAGTCTTTCATGGAGAAATTCTTACAGAGATATGCTTTGACGCCGGGTAACATCCCTATATCATTCCCAATGATTAGGATGTCATCAACATAGAGGACTAAAAATACTACCATGCTCTCATTGGCCTTCTGAACACACATGATTCTTCCGAATTCTTGAGAAAACCAGACGATCTAATAATCTCTTCGAATCGAAGATTCCAACTTCGTGAAGCTTCTTTAAGTCCATAAATGGACTTTTTAAGCTTACATACCATACCTGAGTTTTCGCTGGACGCAAAACCTTCTGGCTATTCCATATAGATTTCTTCATCAAGAAATCCATTTAGAAAAGCTGTTTTGACATCCATTTGCCAAATCTCGTAGTCATGATACATAGCTATAGAAAGCAAAATTCAAATAGACTTAAACATTGCTACTGGTGAAAAATTTCATCGTAGTCGACGCCAGGTCGCTGCATGTAACCTGTTGCTACCAATCGGGCCTCGTAAGTTTCAACCTTACCGTCAAGCCTGCGCTTCCTCTTGAAAACCCATTTACAACTGATATGAACAATTCCTTCGGGAAGCGGAACTAAGTCCCAAACTTGATTCTCATGCATTGAGTCTAACTCGGATTTCATGGCACTTTGCCATTTCACGGAGTCGATGTCCAACATCGATTCTCTATAGGTAAAAGGATCAGTCTCTTCAACTAAGAGAACATCTAGACTCTTTTCTTATATCAAATACAAGCGTTCAGGAGGTCTAGACACCCTTTGTGACCAACAGAGTGTGTGCGTTGAAGGTCCTTCATCTACTTGAACTTCAGGTTCCTCTGTTGGTTCGTTGTTTTCAGGTTGGACTTGATCAAGTTCAATCTGTCTATAATTACCACCTTCTGACAAGAATTCTACTTCTAGAAATCTTGCGAAGCGAGCTACGAACACATTTCGATGCTCAGTATCATAGAATAGATCTCCCCTCTTGTTCGAAGGATATCTAACAAACCTAAACTTTTGCCCTCGAGGTGAAAGCTTATCTTGTTGAGTCACCCTGACATAGCAGGACAACCCCAAACCTTAATATAACTAAGATTTGGTATCCTACCGGTCCATATCTCATACGGAGTCGTATGAACAGCTTTTGAAGGAATCTTATTCAAAAGATGTGCAGCTGTTAAAAGAGAGTATCCCAATAAGTAATAGGGCAAATCTGTAAAACTCAACATCGATCAGACTATATCCAATAAAGTCTGATTTCTTCTCTCAAACCTTCATTGTGCTGTGGAGTACCTGGAGGAGTATATTGAGTGAGATTCTCATTCTTCTTCATATAATCCATGAACTCACTGCTCATATATTCACCGCCTCGATCGGATCAAAGGCATTATAATATATTGACCAGTCTATTTTTCTACTTCATTTCAGAACTCTTTGAACTTTTCAAAGGTTTCCGATTTATGTCGCATCAAATAGAAATAATTATACCCATGACAGATCATCGGTAAAGGTAACGAAGTACGAATAAACATTGTGAGCAGTTTGAATTAGTGGACAACATACATCAGAATGTATGAGTTCCAGTAAGTTAGTGGCACGGTGTCCAACACCCTGAAAATGGGGCTTTGGTTATCTTACCATGAATACATGATTCACAAGTTGGATAGGGTTAATGGTGAGATCTGGTATCAAACCATTCCTAACCAATTGGGTAAGGGTTTAACGCCTATATGACCTAGCCGCATATGCCAAAGTTCAGTATTATTAACAACAGGTAAACTACGTTATTAACTCCAGTATTTAAAAATCTTTAGAAGTTCAATGATAATGACCATGCTGGTTTGGACAACAAAGGATCTAAATATTACGTTTATCATATAAATACAAAGAACAGTTCTTAATATTAATACGATAACCTTTGTATCTGTATCTAATACAAAAAGAATATAATAGCTTAGCACATCCTGGTACAAAATAGCAGTCATATAACAAAAGTGTCCCATTCGGCAAAGGGATCTCGCATACTCCCACTGCAACTGTATCCAGAGAGTCTCCACTCCCAAATCGCAACTACATTCTCCAGGCTCAATTTCTTACTTCCTTTAGCACCTGCAACGAATTGCAAATGTGAACAGGACAAACAGAATTCTAAAATCCAGCTGGATGGAACTTGGTTTCACAAGCCAAAGATATATCAATAACTGGAAAAATAAATGTACCTGATGTAGATGCTCTCTCATTCCTTAGCTGGCAATATAGTCAGGACAGTTCCTTTTTCAGTGCCCGACTTTGCTGCAGTGATGGAATTTGTCGTTAGAAGCCCTCTTGGGCTTTGCTATCTTACCTTGCGATTGATAACCAAAACCCTTCTTCTTATTCTTCGCTTTCGTTTTCTTTCCCTTTGACCAGGTCTGGGAAGAAGCAGAAAGTGAAGTAGGTTTCGGAGGGCAAGTCGGTACTCCCTTCCTTAAGTCCTCTTCCACCGTGAGCAACATCTTATGCAGCTCATGGTAGGTACAGATAATCCCATTCATGTTGAAGTACATCACGAATTGGCGATATGAAGCGGGAGCGAACCAAGAATGACACTCCTACCGAGAATGTCATTCAGAGGGAGATTATGTTGCCTCAATTGATCGATCAAATCGATCATGTGAAGAACATGCGAGCTCACAGCTTGCCCTTGTCCAGTCGCGCATGGAATAGTTCCATCGCAAATTTGTGAACAACGATTTGTTCCTGGTTCATAAACGATTCTCTTAATCGCATCATCATATTATACGCATCTGACATACCATAGTATATTTCTTGAGTCCCGGTGTCAGCGAACTTAAGATGTATGATTTAACTTTTAAATCATCATCTTTCCAAGATTGGAAAACTTGGCGTTCCTCCAGTGTTGCGTCCTCAGACACAGCAAGGGGCAGCGGACCCTCAAGAACATATCCCAACTTCTCGGAATCAATGAGAAATACTTAAATCCAAGTCCCAATCGGCGAAGTTCTCAGCGCCTTTGAGTTTGTTCATATCCAACATGCGCGCAAACTGATTAGAAGATGGTGCCGCCATTGCAAATCTATCATATAGATACGAAAAACGGTTAGCAAAAATAAAGCAGTTTCATATAATATCAAAAGCATTAACTAGATCATGGATTTTTAATCTAAAAATGCCCTCTCACTAAATCATGCAATATTGTAATCCCCAAATAGAATACAAAGATTTAAAAATTAAATTAAATACAAATAGTGAAAGGTGGATCGTATGAATATATTTCAGCTCACAGCAGAGGCACGGTCTCGCCTACGTATATTCATCAGGTAGACAACACATTTTAATCACTCAATAGTGACTCTTGGGTTTCCGGTCCTGGTCGTTTCTCATTGTGACAGCTTGGGCACGTTCACAAGGAGACGTACCAAGTTAAACACGTCAATGATAAACTCAAGCTACTTGCGTAACCCTGACAGCTTGGGATACATTCAGGATTCCGCTTTCGCTTAAATTTATCTAGTATCTAATATGAATCCGACATAAAATATTTTCTATCGGCTACAACCTCATAGAAGAGGCACGGTCTTGGATGTAGTCACAGAAAAATATTCATAAACCGTATTGACAAGATGGACCATGTAATATGCATCAAATACATAATTCACATAAAACCTTATTAATTATGGATTTTCTGCAAAAGATGTTTTTACTTTATTTAATCAAATTAAATAAATACATGCATGTAACAACCAATAATTAAATTAAACATTGAATTTAAAGGCATAATCATATTAGGGTGTCCAGAAGCAGACTCGCTCTCATACCCTTTTGTAGGGGTTTTTATGGCGAAATCTGGTAACGCAGCGGAATAGTGGAAAATCAAAATTTTCCGATTAAAAATTTTTCTTGAATCAATTAAGTAAACTTATTTATTTAATTATCCAATTATCAAATTCTGAAAAATTACACAAGAGATCAAATTTCTTGGTAATTACCGAATTGCCCCATAACCTTGCAAATTGATCATTTTTGTCCAAAAATTGTCAAATACAATTTTGGATGATTCTAAATCATTTCTAAAAATTTTTTCAACATATCCAATACATGAATCAGATTTCACACAAATCCCCAAATTTTTGCCTAATGCCGAGAGCACCCCAAAATTTTTCATTAATTGCAATTTCCTTTTGTTCAAAACATGACAAGATCAAATCCAATCAACCAAAAAATTTACATGTATAATATACATTCCATAACACATCACATATTTGAAAAGTCCTAATTTTGGAAAGGGTTATGAACCCTAATTTTTCAATTTCATCAAATTGACTAATTTTACCAAATCTTTAAAATCCAACACTTTAATCCATTCATTACTTCACCAAACAAGCCTCACCACTTTGAAATAACTCTAGAACAATTCTAGGTCACCAATGAGAGGCTCAACAACTCTAGAATGGAAACTTGATTTCCAAAGAATCAAAAGTAAGCCTTTGAAACCATTTCAAGCTTACTTACATGCATAGATCTTTCTTTCAAATTCACAACCAATTAAACACAAACTATAAGAGTAGAGATAACATAAAAGCATCACAAATTGAAGCTAAGTATGTTAGAAACATTTTCTATGTTGAAGACTGTAAAGAAACACTTACAAAAACAAAGATTTCAAAGGTTTCTTCTTTAGCCTTCAAGCTTTGCTCTCAACTTCTTTTGTGTTTATTTTTTTGTGGTTTGAACTTATGAAACCCTAAAATAAAACAAAACAATTTATACCTCCACCCTTTAGCTTGGCCGAATTTTGGTATCTAAAATATCTAGATATCTAATATTTTGATTTTTGTTTCATTTAATTTTGCTTTGTCAACTTGATAAAATGATCATTACACCTTTAATGAATAATTCAAACAAGTCAACAATTGCAACTTAAGTCATTTAGTAAAATATCAAAACTTTAAGATATTTCTATTTTAATTAATTTAATCATTTAATAATTAAATAATTATTTAAATACAAATATATTAAATATATGTATTATATTTACATTAAATATCAAATACATATATATTTATGATATTAGTCAAATATCTAAAATTGACAATTAAATAATGTGTATTTGATAAAAATCTATCATTAAATGCAAATACACAAAAATTAGGAAATGACTATTGGGTCCCTTCACATGTATTTTTCGTTTAACCTTTAAACGACTTATAAATAATCAATATTATTATAAATGTTGTTGTAGTGCTCTACGAGTATATTTCATTAGTGAGACTCTCCAGATTTTGGTATATCCGTCACGAAATCCAATTTCGTATCCATAATTTACCCACCCGTAAATTATGACGACCACAGATAAACTCGTTGAATCATACAGGTTAAGGTCATGGCAAATGTATAATTCCTATGTCACAAGTATCCTGATATATCTCAGAGATATAGATGTAAACGTCAAATCTCTATAGGGACTATCCCGTCGATGTCTCTATTAGTAATATCAAAAAAGAACATTTAGAACTGCTTTCTAAAGTGTACCACGGGCCCATGGTTTTTATCTGATTGCTAATCATAAATGGACTACATATGCTCTGTACAAAGAACTGACGGATCTTATCTCGACACACACAGGACACCCTGAGGATCTATCCACACCCAACGAATAGGCAGAGGTCTGATCTTAATAGATCGGTGACGTGACTGCCATCTAAGTATGGAAGATGTCTCATGTGCCCACAGTGATATCTCAAGTCGAAGAATCACAAATGCTACTCAACCCGAGAAGATTCTTATTAACGTTGGTGTACCATCCATTAAGAATCTTCGGTGAGTCGTTCAGTGTTTATCCGCAATAAACATCTACATGTCTATACGAGTCTCCAAGACTCATGGTTCATTGAGAAACCATTGGAATCATATATTCTAGTATACGACATGTACCGGTCTCAACATGTTTACTTTATTGACCAAGTAATGTAAACCTTGACCAGGAACTGTCTGAGAATGACAACGTCACGATACACTCAATGTCAGTTGCGACGTTTTTGCAATAGTATCATGACTAATCATCCTAAGGTCAATTATGTCTTTACGATATGAAAATATATATATTATATTATAGAAACTGCTTGTATTATTCATAATAAAACGTTTTACAGTAGTATTCTTAAAGAAATACAACCGGGAATTGGCGCTCAGAGCACCAACCCCAACATTTACTACACAAGAAACTATTCTCTCTACAGAATTATATCCTAAAACATATATCTATTTAGATTACCTATCGTGACTTAGTAACTAAGTCACTAACCATCTTGATTTTTCAAAAAAATCGTAACAACAGTTCTCGATGGTTTAGACTAATCTAACAATATCCAAACCTACTCTTAATCTAGAACATATTCTAGAAAACTGCAAAATAAGTGAAATCAGAAAACATATATAAAATATGCATGCAATCGATTAAAATTCAATAATTAAATCAAATTCCATAATGGGAAGTGGATCCCATGAATATATTTCGACTCTCAGTTTTGGCACGTTCTCGCCTACGTATATTCATAAGTATACACCTCATTGTCAATCACACTCACTGTGACTTCTAATTTTGGTCCTGACCGTTTCTCATTGTGACAGCTCTGGCACGTTCATAGAAGGCGTATCAAGGCTTCACTTGTCAATGACAAACTCAAGCTACCGATGTAGTCATGACAGCTTTGGCACGTTCAAGAATCCACTTTCACTTGAATTTGTCTCTTATCATATAAGTTATACCGACGCAAATGAACTACCATCAGCCATAACTGCACAGCTTTGTCACGATACAGCTACAACATCAGGAAAACATTCACATCCGTACTGATAAGACGGACCAAGAAACAAGTATTCCTAATAATAGTTACTTTCAAACCTTATTTAAGCTGGGATATTCGTAAAAAGTGGCATACACCTTTATTCTAATAAAATTAAATTTCACATGCATGTGAAAATAATCAAATTGGATTAAATATCATATATCAAGCATATAAATGTAATGAATGTAGGATCAAACTGGCTCTGATACCTTTTTGTTGGGGTTTTCTTAAGGTGCAACGGAAGGGCGTGGTTCGAGTGAAATCGTAACTTTAAAATTTTAAACTTACACTGAATAAATAATTCAATATCCCATATGAATAATTCATTCATATTTCACCTAAACATATTATATCTAATATCATATAGCGACATAAATAATTTAGAAAACATCGCGAAACTTTTACGAAAATGTTTTTCCGTAAAATAGCATAAAACACGTTTTTGGCCGAACCGACCAACCATTACACATGGGGACTACCCAGGTCAGCCCTAATAGTACTTGGGCAGTTCATGGGCTGTCCGAACAGTGACCAATTCACTGTTTGGATAGCCATCACCCGGTAAGCCCATGCATCAAGCCTCCAAATCCATCCTCCAAATCAAAAGGTCCCAAAATCCAAGGAAGAAAGAAACCCTATAACTATGCTAGATACTCAAGAACAAGAAACAAACTTCTTAAGATTAAGAATATTGAAGATTATTACCTCAAAATCTCCTAATTTCCTTAAGCTTTCTTCTTGATTTCATCATTTTCTCTCAAGTTTCTCTCAAGAATTATTTTTAGGGGTCTTTCTATGGAGAGGACTTCGACCATGGAGGAGTTATGAAAGAGAAAAATAATTTTGCACTTTATATACAAGGCTTGGACGAAATTAGAGGGAGAAGCAATTGGTCATTTGTATTCATTTAATTAAATTAAAGAAAATTCAAATCCAATTTGATAACATTTATCTTAAATGCAAATAAGTCAAACTTTTACACTATAATCATTTCCTAATAAAAATATCACCATAGATATTTATATTTTAATTACTTTAAGTATTTAACAATTAAATAATTAAATAATTACTTAAATATAAATATCTAAATATATGTATCATATTTACTTTAAATAATCAAATACATATATTTGTGATATATGTCAAGTATCTTATTTGACAATTAATTAATGTGTATTTAATAAATCATAATTAAAATAAAAAATAATAATTAGGAAAATGACTGAAATACCCCTTATGCATTTATTTTTCATTTAACCTTAAACGATTCGAATCAACTCATTTAATCCGATAAAGTATTATGAATAACTGTATTATTCATAACGCGTTGCCCAACTGCTCAACGAGTACATTTCATATTTTAGGACTCTCTAAGTTTAGGTTTATCTATCACATAATCAATTATGTGTCTATAATTCACTCACTCGTAAATTATGATGACCACAGATAATCTCGCTAAACTATGCAAGTCGAGGTCATTGCGTACTTATAATCCTTCTGTCACAAGCTATCAATATTATACAGGGGATATAGATAGGAACCTCGAATCCTTAAGTATAATATAGTCGACTTACAAATTTACGACCTCTAAATAACACTCGGAACTCGCTTTCGAAGTATTCCAAGACCATGGATTTACTAGATTGAAAAAACGTACATGATACTGTTAGGGTTGGTGCTCGGAGCGCCAATTTTCTTATGTATTTCCCTGTAAATACTTATGTAAACATTTTATTATGAATAAAATAAACAGTTTTTATTTTTGGTAAAGACGTAATTGACCTTAGAATGATTAGTTATGATACAGTTGCAAAAGCGTCGCAACTGAGATTGAGTTGTATCATAACTGTATCATTTCTTTAATAGTTCCTTATCAAGATTTACATTATTTGGTCAGTAAGTAAACCCGTTGAGACCGGTACATGTCGTATATTAGAATCTTGGATTCCAATGGTAGATTCTCAATGAACCATGAGTCTTGGAGACTCGTATAGATATGTAGGTGTTTATATCAGATAAACATTGAACGACTTACTGAAGATTCTTAATAGATGCTACACCAACGTCAATAAAAATCTTCTCGGGTGAGTTATAGTGATTCTGATTTAACTTGAGATACCATTGTGGATATATGAAATAATCCTCCACACTTTGATGGCAGCAGTCACATCACCGACCTATTTAGGTCAGACCTCTACCTTCTGTTGGGTGTGGACTGATCCTCATGATATCATGTGTGTGTCAAGATAGAATTTTCCAGTTTTGTCTACAGAGCATAGGTATTCAATATGGAATTAGCAATCTTTTAAATCCATGGGCCTGTGGTACACTATAGAAGTGAGTTCTAAGTGTTATTAAGAGATTGCTAATAGAAACGTCGACGTGATTTGTAACATCCCCAATTTGGGAGATGCTACCGGCATGGAATAGGTCGTACTAATCCATTGGGCCTCTGACTCTCTAACCATGAACATATACTAATACTCTTTTCTCTATTGAAATACACATAAGTATGAGACCTTAGCCCAAGCTTAATAACATAACATACAACTCAACATCTATAACTGAAAACATAATAACACACTTTTACAATGACTACCTCAGAATCAAAGACTAATACATAAATTTTACTTGACTTTGACTGACACTCACTCTTTCTGACTAGAACTGATGGACTCCATACCCTAGTGATTGCATCAGTATCCGTCCTCATGAGCTCGTCCTCCGAGAATACCTGCAAAATAAGGAAACTGGGAGTGGAGGGGTTAGATCATTGTACGATCTAAGTGAGTGGACGAAAACTAAAATACAGTTATAAAACATTTGGTTCTTAAACTGAAATTTCACGAAATAGCTTTATAAGAAAACTATTTTTCTGTCTGAAAACTCTAAGCTTCTTTCTGAAAAATCTCGTTGTCTGAACTTTTTCTGTAAGATTAACTTAAACTCACATTGAAAATTTGGTTCTGAAAACTTGTATCTGAAAAACTATTTTTCTAAAATTTGGATCACTGAAAAATGATCTGTCTCTGAAAAACTTGACGTATGGGGGCGTTACGTATCGTCGTCCCTCATACGCCTAACTAGAGCCAAGAGTGCAAATCTATGACTTTGGGGAGTTATGTATCGCAGTCCCCCAAAGCATGCCACTATTGTCCCTGAAACTAGTGTCTTGGGGTGTTACGTATCGCCGTCCCCCAAGAGACTGAACTAGAACAGAGGGTGCTAATCTATGATACCCTCCAAGCTCTGAAACTAGGATCTAAGGGCATCTGTCATTCCTAGTCTGAACTAGGATCTGGGGTGTTACGTATCGCCGTCCCCAGTCCTCTAGATGTGCACATGCCATCAGTCAAATCCTAAGTTACATGATGGGTTTTTTTCCCCCATGCCTCGAAAAACATAAAACATTTCTTTCTAGTAGCATCAGAAAATCAAATGTGGCTAGTGCCCTAAATACTAAAAGTTAGTATGTGTTTAAATAACATAAATGAAAAAAAAAATCAACTGGAAAAAAGAGTGTCCACTCACTGATTGGAATCTGGCTGGTGCTATATTGTTTCGTCGAATGAAAGTGCAATTCACGCAATGGTCTATAAATGGTAACTCGGTTAGGCTACAAACCATGAGATGAAATTTGGAATTAGGCTAAACTTCCTCAATTCAAGTCTGTGATATCGTCACTTAGTATATCATGCTTGGAATAAGATGAAATTTATGCATACGAACTGATATGAGACCCTAAAGGTGGTCTCTAATACGCTAGGGTGGAAATAGGATGAATTAAAAACTAACTTGGGGATATTTTGGTCTCACATCGCGACGCAATGTGTTACGCGTTGCGACACAAACGTTCCAGAAATGGCACTAAATTTTCCACTACGCGTCGCGACGCTAAAATCCTTTGGCGTCGCGACGCGAACCTGATTTCTAGGTTTCTGCAGTTGCTTCCTCAAGCCTATTTCTCCCCAAATGCATTCTTAAGACTTCTATATCCATTTTTATTGCATAAACCATTCCATTTAGCCTCAAATAACATCCACAATACTACTAACATCAACTTATATCAATTTTATTCACTCCACTTAATTCTACCCAAAATCGAATAAGTTGGGATTTTTCCCCAATCACCATTTTCTTAGCACCACAATCACTCATTAATCATCACATCCAAGTCAATCAACCTAATACAATCATCAAAACTTAAAAACTAAAAAATATAACAATTTGGGTCAAGTCCTCTTACCTTCTTTCTCTTGATTCTCTTCATTCCTCAAGCTTCCAATGTAGCTTTTCTTCATCTTTATTTGTTGAATGCTTATTTTTGTCTTTGCTTCATCTTCTTTCTTCATATTTCTTCTTCTTTCACCTTTCTTCTTTCTTCCTCTTCTTCCCCATCTCACGTCTCCCTCCCTTTCTCTATTTCTTTTTTTTTTAAAAGATGTGTGAATAGTCCCCCTTTTATATAAAGTATGGGCCAATTTGACTAATTGACAAAGTTTTAATTAAAAAAATTAGAAACTTTGAGAGAATTGTAGAATTCTCTAGATGGGTCCCGAATTACTATTCATTTGAAATTTGATCTGCATTTTCAACTTATTTCTGCTCCGATTTGGGAAGTATTCAATGCGAAAGTTGTAGATCTCGATCTCAGCTTTTCGACGATATAAAAATCATAAAAAAAAATCAAAGTTTGTATGAGACAGTTACAGCCTAAATACCATAAGCTATTCAGAATGGAACATCATAGAATTTCGCATCGAAGTTTCGAAGAATTTGCCTTTTATCCCTAAATTCGTTCTATGAATGTATATATGCTCAGA
This sequence comes from Zanthoxylum bungeanum, assembly GCA_019454045.1. Lineage (NCBI taxonomy): Eukaryota > Viridiplantae > Streptophyta > Magnoliopsida > Sapindales > Rutaceae > Zanthoxylum > Zanthoxylum bungeanum. The sequence continues at coordinate 35,683 of SKCR01025589.1, forward strand.
CATAATTTATATTACGTAATACTCATTTCATGGTGTAATAGTAGTCGGGATTTTTGGTCGTTACATGATTATATCTATAGAGATTTGACGTTTATATATATATCTCTAGAATAATCCGGATACCTGTGACAGAGGGATTATATATATGTAATGACCTCGACCTGTATGGTTCAGTGAGTTTATCTGTGTTCATCATAATTTGCGGGTGGGTAGATTATGGACACGAAATTAGATTTCGTGATGGATATGCCTGAACCTAGAGAGTCTCACTAATGAATTATATTCGTAGAGCACTAAGGCAATTTTTATTAAATAATATTGATTATTTATAAATCGTTTAACAGTTAATCGAAAGATACATACAAATTTAACTTTTGGTCATTTCCTAATTAATATGTAATTGTATTTAATGCATAATTTTATTAAATACACATTAATTAAATGTCAAATTAGGATATTTTATCTATATCATTAATATATGTATTTGGATTATTTAAAGTAACTAAAATATAATAACTACCATTGTGAAATTTAATTAATTATTTAATTGTGAAATAACTAAAATATAATATCTACCATTATGATAAAGTTATGAAATGATTAGTTAGTGTATAAGTTTGACTTTACATTAAAGTAAATGTGTTAAAAAAGAATTTGACTTCTTTGATTTTTCTCACCCAATTTTCGGCCATTGCCCTAAATATATAAGAGTTTCATTTTTTCATTTGCTCCACTTGTTCAAGCCACCAAAAACCTAAAACAAAAGAGACTTGAGAGAAAAATAGAGAAACCAAGAAGAAATTAAAGAAAGCTTGGATTTTTATAAGTATTTCCAACTTTCTATAAGAATGAAACTTGTTCCTTTTATTCTTGGTTACAACATGTGTAGTTCTTAAGTTTTTCAACTCTCTTATGCTTGTGTTATGATGGTTGGAAGCATGAATGACAGATGTATGCATGTATGATTAACAAAGTAAGTTTATTAAAGGTGTATAAGCACACTTTTGATCATTTGATGATCTTGTTGCTATTCTAGAATTTTTAGACCACTCATTGATGACCTAGAATTGTTCTTGAGTTGTTTCAAAGTGCTGAGACTTGTTTGGTGTTGTAGAGATTAGATTAAAGTATTGGATTTGGTTAATTTTATTAATTGGATTAATTTGAGAAATTAAGGTTTATACCTCCACCAAAATTGGGGCTTTTCATATATGTGTTGTATAATGATGTATAAAAGATGTACAAATCATTTGGTGTGGATTGGAATTCATCCAAACTTGTTTTGAACAAATTGGTCCAAAATGCAAAAAGTTGAAATTTTATGGTGCATTCGGCAATTTCAAGTTTTTTGTGATTTTGTGTTATGAGTTGTATTTTGATGTATATGATATGTAGAAATCATTTTGGTAGTGATTTGAAATCACTTAAATTTGTATTTGATAAATTAGGACTAAAAATATCAAAATGCAAACTATTGGGGTCTCACGATAAATATGGGAAAATCTGATTTTTGGTTAAAAAAATTCATTTTTTAAGTATTGAGTAATTATAATAAATAAGTTTATTTTAATTTCCCTAG